>CAUYPK010012174.1:0-12722 GCA_963574355.1 Loris lydekkerianus | reverse complement strand
GACTCAGCAAGGCCCGGACTGAAACTGCCTCTACCTAGATACAGCCAATGTGGTACCATGCCACTGGCCCGACCCTGTCACTCACCTCTTCCCCCGCCTTCTTTCCCTGCCCCTTCTCCACAATAAAAAAATAAATAAATTCAGAAAAATAAAAAAATTAAAAAAATTAAAAAAAAAAATTTGCAAAAATAAATAAATAAATAAATAAATAAATAAAATTCATCTATCTCCCCCCCCAAAAAAAATAAATGAATAAATAAATAAACAAATAAATAAGGAAAGAAAATAAAATGAAAAAAAAAAAATATGACTAGAATAGTAAGATAATTCCCATTAGCTATATCTGCATATTAGCTACTAATACTGCCTGGTGATGATTATTTCACATATTTTAATTCTTTGCAGCTTGAACATTTGAGTACATGTGTAAACAACCTAATCTGTGCAAGTAACGTTTTGCATCAATCCAAAGTATTGACATGCACATTACTTCATTTAATCTTTATAATGTTGAAGAGTTGCTGGGGTAGGCTTTTTAGACTGACTAATAGATAAGACAACGGTAATTCAGAGAAGTTACATAGCTTGCTGGTGCTACTAAGTATTGGAACCAGACCAGATATCATATACAGATGCAGTTTAGCTACATGTAGAGTTAGGGTAGCTGACCCCCCACATCATCATGGCCCAAGTGCAGGAAATTGGCCTAGCAAGAAATCGTCTGCCCCCAACAACTGCACATTAATTATTTAGCAGATGGTGCAGCCTTAGATGGTGCCATGGAATATTTATATTCTAGTAACTTATAAGGCAGCATACCTTTGCTCCATCTAGGTAGTATTCATCAAAAAACTTAGTTTATGTTAATTAATACTTTTTGAAGAATTGATTATTGCTCTAAGGAAATTGGTCCAAAATATGAATACGCTACTTCTATTTTTAAGTGATTTTTATGTTGTTGTTGTTGTTTTTTTTTAATATAATTAGTTCTCATTACATTCTCCAAAATCTTGATTCATGATGGATAGGAAATTAAAACTAGTATTTCATTGCAGTTATTAATACTTTAAGGAGGACTGATCCTCAGACATTCAAACTAACAAAATAAGACAAATGCAACAGATTTGTAGCCAAACTTGGTGAATGTCTTTCCAGTTTGCAATTGTGTCTTTAAATATTCCAAACTTGAACTCTGTGCACTAGGACTGCATTGCTCTCACCCTTTCTAGAAGTGACTTCACTGGACTAAGCTTTACCATTCACTTTTTCAGTCTACACTGGGAAATACTGTTGGATTTAAAGTAAGGATATTATAAAAAACCCAGTTCACTACTTTATATAGGGTTCTTTTATTAATCTGTAGGAGAAATGTTTCTCACATTTTGCTTTCAAGAGGAATCATACTTATTTTTTTACTGATCATAGTGGATTAGCCTCTTTTCAGTGGCTGCTAGGAAACTCACAAATTTATGTCTCTAATAACTATTAAGAGACTGTGGCATGCATTTCTAAATTACATAACTTTATGAATGCTCTTGTTTAATTTTATGTTTCCAATCCTATTTGGTTTGTAGTATTCTTCTTATTATGCATGCAGAAATGTCCAACTTTTTTTTTCTTGCTAAAGTGCTTTCAATAATTTTTGTGTATTTCATGTGTAGCTCAAGACAACTCTTATTCTTCTGATGTGTAGCAGGAAGAAAAAAAGAGAGTGTGGTGCAATTGAAACACTGGAGGGAATGCAGCGGACATCCCTGAGTAAGAAAACACTAGAAAGAAGGAAGGAAAAGAGGAAGCCAGGAAGGAATGCATACATATACTCAAATATGCTTCTATATTGCATGTTAACAATCTGAGTAAATCTATATTACGTTACTTCTACAAATTGTACACTCTTAGTTACTTAGTTGAAAAGAGTCTTTGAAAAATGTGTTGAAAATTTTAATGTTAAAAACATATGTAGTAGGGAAAAATTTAATGAAATTTTCTATACATGAAAGTAGGCAATAAAATTTACTCATGTTTTCTGTGCTCAGAACTGCTTGTTCTTAACCAGATTATGAAAACTGGGAGTCACTTCATTATTATCTCTCTGTTCATGTGGATTCACAATGTTTCAGGTCCCCGACTTAAGCCAGGCTCTGTCTGTACGCAGTCTGTGTAACCAGAGAGATAACAGCATCCTACTGAGATAATATGCTTTTATTCCTAATGGCAACCTGAGGAGTAGATGAACAGCACATATTATTAGAGCAATTGTAGGAAAACTTCAGGCCAGATTTGCATCCTGTTCAACGCGGCATGGCAATTTTTTGATTCCCAGAAAGAAGTTTCTGTGCTGCTACCCAGGAAAAGAATTCAACCTATTAAAAACAATTACATGTGGTTTCTGCCTCATGCAATGGGCGTTGAAATTCTATATAATTAATTACACCTTATGCAGATAAGAAAAAAAAGACATTTAAAAGAAAACTAGCCTAATAGTAAAAGGATGAAAAATGTTGAAAGCTCATTTATTATCAGTAGTTTCATAACCACTGCTCAGCTTTGTTCTAAGATTTTGAATATGTTGGGTAGAGTTTCACTGCAGAAAAGGTATTAGTGTTACTTTTTTAGCTTCTGTGACCTTACCTCTAAGTCTCACTGAGAACTTTTGATCGCTAATTACCTGCTAAGCAGTGAACTTCTATTAAATAGGAGTATTTTCCTGGTTGATGAGACACAGCCACTTCTAAAATGGAGTATAGCAATCCACAGATAGAATAAAATTATTAATAAAGGGAAATCATTCCTCCTATAACAGGAAAAAGGTCTAGAATACATACAAGTCACAATCAATTACACAGCCTGAAAACTACCCAGCTTCCTGGAAAACTGTCTAAAGTCAGTATCTCTTCATTCGGATACACACAAAAAGTTAATTGACATAGGCAAGGTGTGTAAATAGCATGGAATATGTTAGAAAGTTCACTTTACAAACCAAACGACTATATGGGTAAGCTATCTACTTTCTTAAATTTGTCTGTCTTTTCATATTCACAAATTTAACACACATATACACACTCAAATGCACATACTTTTATACATATGTGCATATAGATTGCCAAATATATAAATACACGTACAAATATACTCACATGCAAACGCACATATACATACATATACTTACACATAAACACTCCCAATCATAAATACTAACTTATTTAAATACTCTAAATCCAGGAGAAAATTCCAAAGTTTGCTATAAAGACTTTCAATTTGGAAACAAACCAGAGTGCAAACAAAAAGATGGAAAAAATAAGCCCCAGAGAGACCTGGATAAGAAGGGTAAATCTGACTTGACTTTGTAGCTATTTCATTTTATTATTTTCATATTCACTTACACTATTTGAAATTTCTCTTGTTTTTTATTATCTATCTTCCCTGCTAAAAATAAAGCTTCATGAGGACAGAGCTTATATATCTTACTATTAACTATGTCTCCATCACCTGAAATGGTCCAAGCATATAACCAGTGAGCAAGCATGCAGACTTAATGGAATGAATCATATATTTCCTTTATGTACTGAATTTTCCAATAAAATATTGTTTCTACAAGACTTTCCCAGTATGGATTTCCTACTTCCTTCTTAGTTCTTGATACTTGTGAATTCCTTTTTTTTTTTTTTTTGCTCCTTACTATATCACGTTGTCCCTCTGAATGAAGCAGGCACAGGAGCAAATTTCATCTCTGTAACAACTTGGGAAAGGATAAACTTGATCATCGTGATAAGGAGCAGAGGGGTGCAGAATCAGTATAACTCTTATTAACATACAGTTGTAGGAACTATAAAGCTCTTCGCCCACTGAGTCGCTGTTTTACCTAGGAAATTATTTCCAGTATAAAAGCAAACCTGTAGAGTAAAAGAAAGGGGGAAGAAACAATAAATAATAAGTAAATATCTATGTGGACTGCAAAGTATAATTCATGTAAGGAACAGCAAACCTTCTTACATTATTTTCTGTAATTATCGTTGCTATTCAACAAACATCTATTAAACTAGCATGTGAACATTTCAGTGCAAGACAAATGCTCGAGATTAGCAAATGAATCAACTGGAATGAATCAATTTGAGATGCAACAGAACAAAATAATTATCAGACACTTACACTGCTGTGGAGGTGATTTAATTCTGTGTTTAGGAAACCACCACCTGTGCCCGTCTGCCCTAAATTATGTCTCTCTGAACACCAGCTTTGTCCCTGCTTTGAAGACAGAGTGCTTGTTTGTCCGTTATCAAAACTTTTAACTGGAGGTGAAGAAAGAGAAATTAGCCATGATTTCTCTTGCTTTTTCGGCTTCTTAACCTCATAAGAAAGATAGATCTGTTTTGGCAGAAGCACAAAGCAGAAGAATTGGGAAAAAGGAAACTAAGAAGAGGGTACTGGTGGCTTGGATAAGGGATGACAAGGAAATGACTTCCATAAGAGGACACGAGCACATGAGCTACACTTCTCTAAAAGCTCTGATTAGAGAGGGATGAGAAATCATCAACTCAGTTACCTCACTTAGGCTCATGGTGTTACTGGGAATAAGAAATCTTTATTAGAAAGAAAATGATGCAGCCATATTCTTTGTTAAACTATGATCTTTGCAGAATACCACAATGCACTACCACACATATGCAGAGAGAGAGCAGGGACACAAGAAAGAAAGGGAGATACACACACACTCACCTCTAGATAGCAGGCCACATTATCTACCAAGTTCACACAATTAGTTCCAAAGCCAGGACTTGCGTCCAAGTCCCTAATGTCTATACTAGGGACTTTTAACAGTACTAGATTATGTTGTCTTTTAAGTGTTGATTAGAGAGAATGAAGTTTAATAATTCAATCAATGTGGTGGGCACTGTGGCTCTCGCCTGTAATTCTAGCACTTGGGAGGCCGAGATGGGTGGATTGCCTGAGCTCATGGGCTCGAGACCAGCCTAAGCCAGAGTGAGACCTCATTTTGAAAATAGCTGGGGGTTGTGGCCAGCACCTGTAGTCCCAGCTACTTGGGAGACTGAGGCAAGATAATTGCTTGAGCCCAAGAGTTTGAGGTTGCTGTGAACTATGATGCCAAGTTACTCTACAGAAGGCAGCAAAGTGTCTCTCTCAGAAAAAAAAAAAAAAAAAAAAAAAAAAAAAAAATTCAGTGAATGAATGAAGTAATGAAGGAACAAATAAGCAATGAATGTGAACATGTTCACGCCAATTAGTCTTTTGAAGGAAAACCAAGAGGATATTTGGCCTAGGTTGGTGTTGATGATATTTAATGATTTGGATACGGAAGAAGGTGGGAAACAGCCAACACCAAAAGAGGCAAGTAGAGATAGCAAAAGCACAATTTAAAGATAAACCTCTCAAATTATCCTTATCTCTATCTGGACAAAATTATGCAAATGCTCAATCATTAGTCTCCAGTGTAAAAAAATATTGAATGTTAAAAAAGAAAAACATCCTTTGTGCTATCTTCAGAGAAGTGTACTCAGAAATAATACCTGTTGCTTTTAGCCACTTATGCCTAATTGTGAATACAAAATCACAAAGGGATGGATTCCTAAAATAATTACGCCAGTCATGGGTGAGATGAATGGGACAGTCGTTGATTTCTATCAGTAAAACATGCAATACACTTGAATGCTGGCCAAGGTTTTAAGTTGGACTACAATTCTGAATGTATTAAAAGTGTCCAAAACAACTAATTAGTGACTAAGAGAGACACCTGAAACACATCTGAGACCTGTGTCCTCACCACAGGTGTGCTTTGCCTTGAATGGAGATCAGTGCTTCAGAGCTCAGCCCAAAGGCCAATGGACCATAAGCAAGATGTATGTTCATGGTGGTGGCCCGTTAGCCAGCACCTTTCTGCTTACCACCCACTCTCCATCAACTCCCCATCAATTCGTGAAGTGCCCACAAGGTCCCATATCGCTGAACGTATAACTGTGTCTTCATTTTTTATGGTACGCCCTTCATCTTCTTTCATTCCATTTCTTAAATGTGACAAGTTTATTCCCACTGCAAAGCCTGTGCCTGTCATGTTTTTTTGTGCCTAAATTGTTCTCCATTTATCCAGGCCCCAACTAAAGCATCCCTCCTCCTCACAGAGGCTGCTCCAGTCACCTTATCACAAGCACCCAAACTTGTGTTTCATCACCCTCAGTCGTACTATTTCATTTTATTATTTTCATATTCACTTACACTATTTGAAATTTCTCTTGTTTTTTATTATCTATCTTCCCTGCTAAAAATGAAGCTTCATGAGGACAGAGCTTATATATCTTACTATTAACTATGTCTCTGTCACCTGAAATAATAGTCCAAGCATATAACCAGTGAGCAAGCATGCAGACTTAATGGAATGAATCATATATTTCCTTTACGTACTGAATTTTCTAATAAAATATTGTTTCTACAAGACTTCCTTGGATTGCAACTATGTGAGAAGACCATATCTTTTGTCCTTTAAACTCAAATGATTTTTTTCTCTCTTTCCTTCTTTTGCTTGCTTGTTTTTCTGCATTCCTTCTCTTGGTGTTTATTGTTTATCAGTTACCATTACATGATAAGTACCATTAACTAATACGTCAGACTATGTATGTGGCCTATAACCTAAATACGTTCAAAATGTTTTTAATTTTGACTTGTTCGGAGTACGGTACGCCAGCCTATTGTGCAGAGACTATCAACTATTTCTTCTTGTTATCTCACTGCTACCCTAGTGCCAGTGCCTAGTTGTTTAAATGGTCCCCCTATTTAAGAATCATTTAGAACAAAACACCTGCTATTTGAGGCACTGAAACATTTCAGCCAAGAAGGACTACAATCATTTCATTTATCTATCATCTAACTAGTATAGTCGTGTGTTCTAAAAAGAGAGTATTTCCTATTATCTAGTATTCTACAGGTGAAAAGGCACAGGAATGCAAAACCATGACATATTCCTGGAACTAAAATCTCCAAAATTTTTGGAGAATAAAATTGAAAGTAGAGAAGGAAAGGAAATGGTGGGAGATGATATTGATAAAGATCAGATCACAGAGCATCTTTAGTGACAGACAACGGGGCTTGAATTGTATTCTGTAGGTGATGACTCCTGTTCTGTGGGATCTTGGAAGCAAAGTGGAGGGTTGGAGAGAGTTAACTGAGACACCACAGTCTAAACGAAGGGTGTGAGGCAAGGGCTGTGCAGTGTGGATGGAGCAGAGTCCGCATGAAAAGTGCCTGTTTGGGCGGTGGGGTAACTCAGACGGGAATGATAGCATGTGGGCATTAAAGGCCACGGAGCAATCTCAAATGAACCCCTGTATTTGTCTTGATGGTAACATCCACCAAGATATTAGAAGATATGGTAACCATTTGTAATGTAATGGTATTACATCAACTAATGTACTAAGTGTTCTTTGTACACTTGGACCTTATCACTTTTCTGTGTTTTTGTTGGTATATAAAGTGTGAAAGGGGAGGATGGCAAAGGAAGAGGAAATCTCATGTTTTGAGCAGAAGTGTTTCCTCTTACCTGGTGACTCCCTGCCCTCTCCTCTCCATAACTTCCCTGCTTCTTCCCTCGACCTGGACCTTGTGCCTCCCAGCGTGTGCCTGCGTCTCTCCCAGGTTTTATCTCCTCTGATCCTTCTTGCAAAATGCAACTTTGTCAATGTTACTTATTTACCAGTATCTTCCCCATCTAGTAGACTGCCAACTTCTTGAACACAGGGTTTATGGGAACCATGAAGCAGCCAGAAGAATGCCTGACACACAGTAAAGTGTTTTACATATTGAATTTTTACTTAAGTGTTCATAAGCCAAGAAAATCAGGGTGAAGGATTCTCTATTACTCCTAATTCTTCCTTATTATGCTTGGTAGAATATATGATCTGTAATCTATATGTAAATAGCATAAACCTTGTATAAATGATTCTAAATCAAATATAATATTTTACTGTTCTCTGAATGTAAACAGACATATATTCATATTAAGGTAAATGATGTTGTATATGGGTTTTCTTCCAAAGTCCTGTCTCTACGTAGTGAAATAATGACAAGTCTGTGGAGCTACTGGCAGTGTCGTGTGAAGAAAATGTACTGAACTGGCTGGCTCTGTCATTTAACTGGCCCCGAGATGGACTCAAGAGGTGACACATTTAATTATTCTGAACGTGAGTGAGTTTTCCCATTCATAACAGCATATTTCTAAGGGCATCTAGGTCCAAAAAATCTCTGATCTATGATTTCTTTTTTCTTGAAACTATTTTTAGGACACTGAACAATCCACTGATACATATAACCATTTGTATTTTGTGTTAATACTGGTGAGTCTCTTATTATAGGCTAACCCTTTTGCAGAAAAATATTGTCAAAGAATAAGATTTTTTCTATTATGTTTATGTTTAAATAAGAAGAAAATAATAACAAATAATAACAGTTATCTAGTTAACTCAGAAAAAGAAGGATTACTGGAAAAATCCAGGTGATTAAAGCAGAATTTATCTTGCATGAAATTGATCTTTATTTTGTTATCTATACATAGGAAAGAAATGACTGTACAGTTTTATTCCATATTTTTATACCATAATCAAAAATAAAAATAGTTTGCATCCAGAAGAAAACACGTAACTAAAACATCTGGAGAATTTTTACAGAATGCCAAGTATTTACACAATTTAGTTCATTGTTTTTAAATGAATTGTTTAAATATCTGAAGTGTTTTCCTTTATTTCTAACATGAAATCATAATTTTTCCTGGCGATATTACAGTCATTTCAACAAAGAGTAGCTCTGATTTCTCACTGAGTTATTCTTTAGATTTTAATTGCTATAACATGTCTCAAAGAAGAGATGAGAATACATTTTGAAAAAAAGCTAAGCTCTGTTTTGAGATTATAAAGAGAACATAAAAATGACCTTTTCTTATAAAAACATTTTATAGTTTTCACAGAGCCATAGAGTCCAACATATAAACATATATACACACACAAAGGTATACATGTAATTATTAGAGCAAGTAATTATTAAGGCTTAATTTATTAAACTCCCTTTGCACACATAAAATATGTACATATATACCTGTGTGTGTATGTATACACATATATATATACATACATAATTCTCTTTAACACTATCATCAAATGTACCAATGCTACTATATATATATGTGTGTGTGTATTTCTAAATATGTGTATATAGTCATATTTATACACACATATATACATATAAACTAAAAAAGTAGAAGTAGATGCTAAAATTTTAAGGCTTGTTTCTTTAAAATTTTGTACACTTACAGTTTTTTCCATTTTATTGGCATTTAAAACATGTGGAAAGGTTGGATGTGGTGGCTCATACCTGTAATCTTAACACTCTAGGTGGTTGGGGCAGATGGATTTCTTGAGCTCAGGAGTTTGAGACCAGCCTGAGCAAGAGTGAGACTTTCTCTCCCCTAAAAAATAAAAAATCTAGACCGGGATGGTGGTGTAAAATTGTACTCTCAGCTACTTGGGAGGCTGAGGCAAGAGGATCTCTGGAGCCTAAGACAGAGTGAGACTGTCTCTTAAAAAGCAAACAAAAACAAAAAAATCCAAAACACAAAAAACCCCATGGAAAATTTAAAAAAAAATTATGCATGCCTACTACCTATCTAGATTCCACAGCTACATTATTATACTACATTTGCTTTGTGCTTGAATATACATCTATTCATCCCTCTGTCCATCTGTCAATTCATCTATTTTTTTTTTTAGCACAATAAATTGTAGACCTCAGCACACTTCACACGAACACTTCAACATGCGTATCGCATATCATAAACTAGAGCTCAGTGTGTTATGGTTGGTTTTTTTTAATTTTTGAGTTATTTAATGTGAACTTGGGAGATTGATATTTTAGAGAAGAATCAAATCTTAGACATAAAGAGTCCCCTTTTTGGTGTTAAATGATATTAGCCCAGTGGGACTAGGCATATTATTCCACTTAGTTTTGTAGTTGTATTAACCCCTTGAATTTACACAACACTTCTGTGAGGGAGTTTTTTTTATTACGTTCATTTCACACATAACGAAATTGGAAGCTAGTAATTATTAAGGCTTAACTTATTAAGCTCCCTTTCCTCATATAAAATATGCACTTAGCATTTTAGAAGCCTCTCTACTAACGGTTATCGAGATCAGTTTCTGGACTAATGCAGTTCCTGATTAAATTTTTATAGTTGTGGCAAAATAAAATGCATTTAAGAAGTAGTGAGTTTTTTATAGATCTAGATTTGATCAGATAATAAAATCATCCTTTATTCTAAGGTCATAGCATACACTATTATAAATTGACAAATGTCAAATGGCATTGCTTTCATTAAATCATAGTTACAATAGATGGCAGCCATATTTATTTGTTTAGTTGTTTTTGTTTAATTGTTTTATTTCTTTTTTTGGAAAAATATCAATATTATTTCACTTGAATATTTTGTGTCCACAAAAATCTCCAAATCTGAGAAAGGCTATTGGCATTTAAAACATGTGGAAAGGTTGGATGTGGTGGCCCACGCCTGTAATCCTCACACTCTGGGAGGCTGAGGCAGGTGGATTTCCCTGAGCTCAGTGGTTCGAGACCAGCCTGAGCCATAGTGAGACCCCGTCTCTATAAAAAAAAAAAAAAAAAAAAGCCTGGTGTTGTGGTGGGTGCCTGTAGTTCCAGCTCTTGGGAGGCTGGGAGAAGACAATCGCTTCAGCCCAAGATTTGGAGGCTGCTGTGAGCTATAATGCCATGGCACTCTAGTGAGAGCCACAAAGTAAAACTCTGTCTCAATAAAATAATAATAATAATAATAATAATGATAATAAATAAAAGGAAATTAAAAAATACATCAAACTTCACACCCGGCCCCGGCCAAAAACTACAAAAAAAAAAAAAAAAATCAAACTAAGACAATTGAAAGCAAAATTTAAAAAAAATAATCACTACAGGCTGCTGTCAGATCAGATCAAATCAGTTACCAGTCTATAGAGGTTTGGGTTTCAAGCAGCTTGAAACACATTGTTATCTTTGACTTCATTTGATCTTGTCTGCTTTAGCGTCGGGTTAGTTTGGGGTGTACCTTTCACACATAATGCTTGATTTAAAATAACGGTGATTGTGTTTACATTTGTATGTGGCTAAGTGGCTCTGGGGGAGACAGAGGAAAGAAAGTACCATAAGCATTATAACATTCATAACTTTTGTACATCCCACATTAAAAAAAAATGTATACATGTACAGATGAAAGCCTTTAATCTTGGTGATTTTTCCATTATCCACAATTTGCCTAGAAATTGAAAGTGATTTGTTCAGCAGAGATAGCATAACCTAAATAATTGTACTTAACCCTGACTGTCAATCTTCATTGAATTTTCTGAATTTAATCATTTAACAGAGCGTCAGACCACACTTTGCAGACCCATTTCCATTTACCATTGCTCACATCTGAGTGGAAATTTTCCAAAAAATCCAGAGCCTTTGAAAATCTCAGTCATGCCTTATAAACTAAAAACTAAGCATATAAATAAACACATTTTATTTTCCAACAGCGCTGAGGAATCAAATTTGTGAGCTATTTTCCTCTTACATTGTTTGATATCTTCACTGGCACAGAATCTTTCTACTAGCAAACAAAGATTAATTGAAACTCTTGAGCTAAACACTCAAATCTTGGTCAGTAATTTGCTCTATTTCTTTTCCTTATTTTAACACGGCTAAAACCACATAATCTCTGCTAAGTCTTCATGATAAAAATTAATTTTTAGAAATGCTTCTTGATAAACCATAACTTTTTAGAAATACTCTTTAATTCCCTAATTACTATATTCAGTGAGTCATATGAATTTTAAGTAATCTTTTGTTATGCTAGACATGAAAGTACTTTATAAATTAATCATTCTAATTACATTATAATGAAACTCTTAGTGTAAATGAATTTACACTGTTTGTTTTAACATTAATTACTGCTCATGTACATTCTAATATGTTCTACTTGTCATATGAATATTTCAAAATGCTTGATAAGCCAGGTGACTACTTGCGTTTGGTAAAGGAAGGCACAGTACGGAGGCTGATCTGATTTGCCTGGCAGTGAAGGGATGGAGAGGGGCCGGGCTCCCTAGAGAGGAGAACGTCAGCATTAGGGAATTAGACGTGTGCTGATGGACCCTTCAGCAGGATGAGACTGGCCAGACTGATTCATCCATCTACTGTTATAGTCACGGGCAGCAAGAGGCGAAAATTGTAGAGCAAAGGGAAATCATGCTGGAATAAAGGACTGGTGGAAATATCTAAACAGCAGCTTGCAGACCAGCAATAGCAAAGCAGGAGAGAAAAATGTGGGTATTAGTGAAAAGCCAGAGTGAGAAGAGCATGAGGGTCCAGGAGGAGCTATCAGAATCCCTGGGAAATATGGCTGGACTTTCAGGTGTTGTCCACCTGCCCTTTATTTTACCTACATTCAGTTTCAAACATTATCACCTTATATACCCATTTCATTTGGTTCTTAGATACTGTATGTACTCGAGTATAAGCCGACCCGAGTATAGGCCGACCCCCTTAATTTTACCCTAAAAACTGGGAAAACTTAGTGACTTGAGTATAAGCCGAGGTAGAAAATGCAGCAGCCACTGGTAAATTTCAAAAATAAAAATATATACCCAAAACAATTACAATAATTGAGGAATCAGTAG
>CAUYPK010012171.1:0-10273 GCA_963574355.1 Loris lydekkerianus | reverse complement strand
GTTCATTAACACTATCATTGCCAAATGCCTGGTTAATTTTTCGGGCTGTTTCGGCAGCACTTTGGTTCAATTTGAATTCGTAGAGAAAAATTGGCTGAAAATCGCTTAATGACATCATATAGTAATAGGCTGAAAAGAATAAAAAAAATTAAAAGAAGAAAAAAATGAACAGCATCAATGTATAGAGTAAAAAATTCTCCATAGATCAGTATATACCATGACACAGTGAATAAATATTTATTGAGATATGGAGCTACAAAAACACATGACATTAAAACGGACAAAACTTTTGAAACAACCTATACTTATTTTCCTACATGGAGGTGTTCCCTTACACTTTTTCTTCCCTCAAACTATAGTTTGAAAGTAAGTTAAAGAATCTGGAAGATGCATTGACACTTCATCAGTGATATCTGTGTCATATGCATGGCATGAAAAAGTTTGTGTTAGCTTCCAGAAATCTTAATTCACTGGGAGAATTTGGTTACGAAGTGTTCTGCTTAGCATAATGCTGTATAAGTCAGTATTAATCACATCACAGAAATGGTTAGAATAGTTTAGTTTCTGTCCTAAGGCAGTCAACACAGAAATATAACAGCAAAGTCTTAGTGGAAGTGTTAAGCTATACTTTGCATGCTTAATATTAATGATCAGTTTTGTAATCTTTCTTCAAGCTTCAACCAACTGTTTTCTATATTTCATAGTGTAACATTGTTTCACTGGATTTTACCTCTCCATTTTTAGGTAGTGTAGCTGAATAGGATACACAGAAAATAAAGGAGAGATCACTGAATCCAGGACTGCTTCCCAGGTGTGCAGCTTGGCTCAGTACTAGAAAAGAACCACTTTACTCTACATCTCCTTTTCCACTAACCCCAAATGTACATAACCTGCCCTCCTGCATGGACGAATCACATCCTATGCCATGGCTATTGATGTCTCAGAGCCACAATTTTCTCCATTTCTTTGTAATCATTAGACCATGCAACCAGTTTAAATATCAGTTGGGCATTAACATCTTTAGAAGTTTTCAGGGATGAGATAAGCATCCATGTGGGTTCCCGTATAGTAAGCTACAAATAAAATAGTTTCTTTTTCCTTTCTTGTAAATTGTAGTAAAACTGCCTATAAATTATGAATCTTTCATAGAACTGTGTTGCTAAAGATTTATGCCTTTAAAACTAGAATTGCAACCTAAGGTTCTATGGGCCAAATTCAGCCCATAATTGTGATTTGATTGACCAGCACAGAGATTTACAAAATTTGAGTGTTG
The DNA here is from genome assembly GCA_963574355.1 of Loris lydekkerianus. Taxonomy (NCBI): domain Eukaryota; kingdom Metazoa; phylum Chordata; class Mammalia; order Primates; family Lorisidae; genus Loris; species Loris lydekkerianus. The sequence goes on along the minus strand of CAUYPK010012171.1, from coordinate 9,000 downwards.
ATTGCTTTTAACTATGGCCTAAAGTTCCAGACAGCCACTGCCATAACTACTATTGTCTTTTACAAAATATTTGGTTATCCTTCCTTCTCTTTGAGATCATTTGAATTTGGCATGCTGAGCTCTGAAATTTAATGTCTAAAACAGTGGTTCCTGAACATTAACATGCATCTAAATCACCTGCAAAGCTTGCTGAAACACGGACTATAAACTTTACCCTCAGAATTTCTGATACTGAAGGTCTAGGGTAGGACCCTATAATTTCTCACAAATTCCCAGGTGATGCTGGTTTTACTGGTTGAGGAAGCACACTTTGAAAACCACTCATCTAAAACAGTTAACTACCATTCTTGCTATCTGCTATTAACTGGAACAAGCAATGAGTCAGCCAAATTTTTCTCTGTTAAAAAAGAAAAATATATCCTGCTATTCACTGATCTATCACAATACTATTTCAGTGCTCTCCATTATTTTTTGTTTTTGGTAACATGCTTTGCTTTTTTCCCAAAATAGTAAAATGGGCTTAAGATTACCCAGTTTTAAATGTCGTGAAGCTGTCTCACCCCCCAGAAAATATCAAAAGTAATGAGGTAATGGAACGAGATTGTTGGGGCTGTTGATGATGGATTCACACTGGACAGGCTCTTATCTTATTGTCAGAAAATGGTGAGTCCCCTGAGCCCATGATGCCAAGATTTTCCTAGCTGTTTAAGAACCCAGAAATATTTATGCAACTCTAAGCTGGAAGCTGAGCAGCTCTGAACGTTCTAATGAAATATGAAGTTCAACCTGGAATCATTCTCCTCCTCACTCCTCTTGGAAACATAGAGTGTCAAGTCAGTCAAATAGAATTGCTTAGTAGTCATCAGCCATCAGCTTCTCAAAATCACCCACTTTTAGAGAATATATGATTTTGCAACCTGGTGGCTGAAGTGTTTTTTTCTGACTATAATGTGTTTTAAAATTCTTCTTTGGGTCTGCTTTACATTGTTCAGTAACTCTTCTTGGGTAATGGAATGGGAGATGACTTTAAACAATAACATGTTAATTTTACTGTTTTTCTTTCTTTCTTTCTTTTTTTGAATGAGGAGTGAAAGGGAATTATTAGCATACTTTTATTTAATGCACCAGTGGAATTTTCTCTAAAGCTTGTCTTTAATGGATTCATTAATTTTAGTTATTCCTTTAACTGCTATCAGGCTTTGCTATAAGTCATTTTATTTTTATATTCAGATCATTCATTTTCTACAATAATGGGAGGTTGTGAGAATGTGAATTAATTATATCATGGTCTTGTAATTATGAGCATAGTTTCTAACCGTCTAGACAGCAAATAACTGGAGCAGGGACTTGTCCCATTTATCTCTGTCTCACACAATGGTGAACATGAAGTTGGTGTGTATGACAGGAGATACTCAATAATGAGGTCAAGATGAAATGACCCCTGTTGCCCCATGTGCAGTTTTGGCTTTAGTTTTTTCTTTATCAAAGAAGAGTAATGGTCTGCATCTTGCAGGTTTCTTGAAGGAACTAAACAAAATACTGCATATCAAGCACTTACCTCATGACAAGAAATAGACAAGCATTCAATCTGTGTTGGCTTTCAATTATTAATAGATATTTTTACTGCATTTATGATTATTATTTATTCATAACATGTATGATATCTATATCATATAAGTATATGAATATAAATACATATACATATTTGATATGTAAATTTATGATGTTATGATCATCCAAACTCCCCTATAGAAAAGGCTTTCATAAAGTTCATTTTACTGAGCAAATTAAACTGGGATTCCTTCTATCTTCCCTTCTTCTGCTCAATGTTTTGTTAATTCTTTCATATTCCTATAATTCAGACTAATGTTAAATCCTGGTATGAATTAGACACTCTAATCTGTGGCGCATCATCGAGGCACAGGAATACAAAATTATGACCGAGCAAAAGGACAGTTGAAAAATATGCCCGCTCTTTAAAAGTATCTAATGCTAATTCCTATTACATGTTTCACTGATAGGTGTGTATATGATACTTCATTAAATTTCTTTTTCTTTGAAAGTTTAGCCCATAAAAAAATTCTGGACAAGAATTAGAAGACCTTGGCTATTTTCTACTCTCTGCATGTTTATTGAGCAAATTATTCAGTTTTTTTCTAGATGTCAGTCTCCTCAACTATGAAGTGAGGAATCTCTATATTAGAAATAATGCTGGCTATAGGAACTCGTGAACTTTCTTCCCAGTGTTTCCCAGAAAGGCTGCCCAGGTTGTGGACTGCACAACTAAGAGGAGCCCCTCACGTAGCTGGGCAGCAGGGCTGACTGTTTTTTTTACCTCTTTTCTTTCATGAAGAAATGGTTATGTGACCAGGTGTGGAATCTTTTGGTACGTGTTCCACTTCTCCCCTGACATGAAGCAACATGGCCTATTACAGAAATTATTTGTATTCATTACCAAAAACAAGCAAACAGGGAACATAAACCATACTTAATGGATTTACTTTCTGTTTTTACCACTTAATCTTTAAATGGAATGGGTTTTAGGGATTTCCAAAAATCAAGGATTTCCTAGAATCGAGGACTTAAACTTGCAACCATAGAGACTATTTAGAGTAGGATTATAGAACTAAAAACATTATCAAAAATATCATTCAATCTATCAAAAATATTATTCATCCAAACACAGCTTTTTTTTTTTTCCGAGGAAGGGATGCTTCGTCAACCTTTACAAACACATTTATCTCATAGATACAAGAAAGTCCTGGCTATGTGTTAACAGCTTACAGACTTCACAGATAGGAGAATGTGGTACTGGTTTGTAAACCCAAATGAGCACAGCTGTTAGTAATAAGGGGCTATCTATGGAATTCAGGACTGAGGCCAGATTTGCCTCTGTAGCCCATCTTCTTCTTCTTCTTCTTCTTCTTCTGTTTTTTTTAAGTACATTATTCCACATTTCACTTCTTCACTTGATTTTATGGAACTCCAAAATTGCTACAGAAAAAAGAAAGATAAGCATAATCAGGTCCTGATATTCACTGGAATGGTGCCAATGTAAAATTAATGAACTTTTCTGTAATTGTCAAATAATCTCAATTGATGGATTATTGGACTCTCATGGAATTCATCTGAAGAGACCCATATGGTCACAGAAGTTTAAAATTTGTTTAAAAAATAAAAAAGAAAGAAAGAAAGAAAAAGAAAAGAAAAGGAAAAAAGAGGGAAAAAAGCCTTAGCACCTCATCTTATCTGTATGTGACCCAAGCTAAGTGCACATGTCCTTTGCCCCTTCTTTTGTCTCTGCCGTTGCGCACTGACTGAAGCAGGGTCTTCCCTGTGCCTGCTGATGACCGATGGCCTCTGCTCTGGCCCCCAGGCTGACTCAACTGCACCCACACTGACTGCGATTGTTCCATCCACCGCTGGGCTCAGAAGAATCGCCATGAAGTGTGAGATACATCCTCCCTAATAGAAATCAGAGAGACTGGGATAGAGAAGCCCCAAATATGGGGACATAAACACCCCTTGGTGTGTTTATGTCTTTGACTAGTGAGAGGCAAGAAACTGGAAGAAGCCTGCAAACGCCATCTCCTCCCTTTCTCCACCTGACAGACTAGTCTGAAACCTACAGACAAAATAGGTGTCATGTCTAAGCAACAGATTGTGCTTTTCTTTTAAAGTGGCAAGTTCTATAACTTACTATCTTTTATTTGCTTTTCTTCTTTTCCTGTCTAGCTTTCATTCTTCCCAAATTTTTGTTGCTCTGAGACTATACATCTCCCTTTTCCTACAAAATATTAGTGTGTTAGTCTAACAGCAGGTTCTTCTTTTTGGGCGGGGGGGGGAGGGGGGAAACTTGGGCAAGACTTGTTTAAGAAGGGGAAACTGAGACTCAGAGCAATTGAATTACTTTTTCATGATCAACGATCACAAAGTACATTTTTAAAAATTTTGACTTGAGAGCAACTTATGTAACCAAAACATTTATACCCCCATGATATTCTGAAATAAATAAATAAGGCACTATTATGATCAATTAAATAAAATCTGTAAACAAGTTGAAAATGTGATTAAAAATTGTTAAGAATAAAATATTGTGATACTTTGAAATCAAGCACAGTGCTTTGACGTGGGTGAATAATGTAGTGCCAACTTGCAAGATCATTTGGGGCCTTTTGACAATCTTGAACTGTCCTATCTCTTGAAATACCTTGCCTTAACCAACAGGGCCTCACTCTTCCTGTTTGTCTTTTTTTCTCCTGAAGGAGCTTTAGCAGGGTTTTCACAGCATCCCTGATTTATATATCATTTCCTCCTCCCCTCCTTTTCCCTCTGCATTAAAATCTGCTTGTGGGGAGAAATGATCTATTACAGTCACAGGTAATGTTATAAATTGTGGCTTACCACTTCCATTGATTCTGTGACTCATTCCAAGCCCTGGTACTGAATTCACCTTTCGGTCAGATTTAGAATTCTGCTGTCTGAAAAAAAGACCCAAAAGAATCTCAACTGATACAAATGCTCTGTGAAATGACCTGGAGAGAGAGGTTATTATGCAGGACCATTTGACCTGGATGTATGGAAGTTTGGGATTCAGATATATACATTTATACTTCTCTGGAATACATTCTGAGAATTCTCCCCTTTGTTTAACTCTTAGATTTCTATTAGCCCTCGTCTGGATGATAGACACAGCACTTGCCCTCTGCTTTCATCTCCAGTGTGTTTCCAAGGACAGCAGCTCCGGAGTGATCATGATCACTGTGTTTATTTGTAGCACTTCCTTCTCTAAATGCCTTCACCTGCTCTTCACAGCCTCTGTGAACAGCTCTTCGGCAGAAGCCTGATATTTACCATTCCTTTGAATGTAGCATTTTTTTCTAGCAAAATCATTACTATAAAATTAGTTTCCTTATTGTCGCCCATATGGAAATGCTCATTCCAAACTGTGGTCTTGAGCCATATTCTCATGGTTTGGTCTGAGCAACTACATAACAATGGCTTGCTCCAAAGAGTTTTACCCACTGGAGAAGAGGATAAACGATCTTCCATAGGACTGAGTCTCCCTATCTAGTTAGAGAACACATCGAGATTTACTTCATGTTAAATTTTTGGAGCTAATTGTGAATAGCTAATAGCTACTTTTGAACTGGCTTGCAGTGATATGATATCAGGTGAGTCGCACACCAGGAAGTAGAAAAGCATGTATAATTTGTAAAGCCCAATTAACGTATACTTTTAGGGGTCTAGCCCTAGAGAATAAATATGAAAGGTTGTATGCAGGTTGCTGAATATTACATCTATTATTTTGGGCATTTTTAAATAGAAAAAAATCCATTTTTAAAATTTTTTACTTCCTTCTATCTCATTATTTTCTTAAAGATATTTTTCCTTGACTATGATAGTAATGTAAATTTGAAAAACAAGCATTATTATTTATTTCTACAATTTCAATCTTTGTTATTTAATGAACTATATGGGCATTAATGACTGAAATCAGTAATTCTCTCTTTGTTTTAATTATTTATAAAAAATTAGCACTTTATTATGTATCACCATCTATATATCTATATTTAATTATTTTGATAAGCACATAGCCTACATTTTATGTTTTTTATTTGATGCTGAGATTAATTTTATTTCAACATACAAGTTATGCTTTCTTAACTAATATTTCTTTCCCCTTTATTTCCACAGAAATTTCTTGACTAAGTTTATTGTTGACTAACATTACTATTTCATATATAAAATGTTAATAACTACAGTGGGGAATAGTTGTATTTCAAAATAGCCTGAATGTTCCAATGTTTTCAACTTTCATTTTTGAAGTAAAAGAGAATTAACACTGGAAGCCAGTTCCATACATTGATAGTTTTCTGCCAACATTTCCATTTCCTTCTACCATTCCAACTCCATTAAGAAGATGAAATATTTGGGAGTTTATCTAACAAAGGACGTGAAAGATCTCTATAAAGAGAACTATGAAACTCTAAGAAGAGAAATAGCTAAAAATGTTAACAAATGGAAAAACATACCATGCTCATGGCTGGGAAGAATCAACATTGTTAAAATGTCCATACTACCCAAAGAATATACAATTTTAATGCAATCCCTATTAAAGTTCCACTGTCATACATTAAAGATCTCGAAAAAATACTTTGTTTTATATGGAATCAGAAAAAAACTTGATTAGCCAAGACATTACTCAGAAATAAAAACAATGATAAAAACAATGATAAAAATGATTGCATTAATATACACAGCTATGATTTAATAATAATAATTTTAAAAAATGGATCATTCTCTCAGAGAGCTCTGGGATAATTCAAAGAGGTCTAATATTCGCCTTATACTAATACCTGAAAGTGATGAGCTTGCTGCAAAGAATACAGATGCTTTGCTTCACGAAATAATTAAAGAGAATTTTTCAGACATGCCCAGAGTTTTGGAAATTCAAATAGCAGACAGTTTCAGAACACTGGCATGACACAACCCAAATAAAAATTCTCATAGACATATTATAATTAATTTTGCTAAAGTTAATATGAAGGAGAAAATTCTGAAAGCTGGAAGAAGTAAGAAAACCATTACATACAAGGGGAAAAGCATTAGAATGACTGCAGATCTTTCCACTGAAACCTTTTAAGCTAGAGGAGGGTGGTCATTGACCTTTATTCTCCTTAAACAAAATAACTTCCAACCCAAGATCCTGTATCCAGCTAAACTGAGTTTCACCTATGATGGAGAAATTAAATAGTTTAATGACATTCACATTTTGAAGAAATTCGCCATAACTAAACCAGCTCTTCAGGAAATTCTCGGACCTATCCTCCATAATGAACAACACAATACTCCACCAACAAAGTAAAATCACTCATAAACTTTTGATCAAATTCTAACTTCCATAGTGGCAAAAGGATTAAAAATGTCCACTGGACTTTTAAAAAACTTGATACCCAGCACTCTGTCGGGTTTATCATTACTCTCAATTAAAATTCCCTCTAAAGAGACACAGGGTGGCTGACTGGATACAAAAACTCAGGTCAGACATCTGTTGCATTCAAGAATTACACCTTACTTTAAAAGATAAATATAGACTCAGGGTGAAGGGATGGTCATCTATAATTCAGGCAAATGGAAATCAGAAAAAAGCAGGTGTTGCAATTTTATTCACAGATACAATAGGCTTTAAACCAATCAAAATAAGAAAAGACAATGATGGTCACTTCTTATTTGTTAAGGGTAACACTCAACATGATGAGATTTCAATTATCAACATCTACGCACCCAACCAGAATGCACCTCAATTTATAAGAGAAACTCTAACTAACATGAGCAATTTGATATCCCCCCCAGCACTATAATTGTTGGATACTTTAACACTCCTCTGGCAGTGTTGGATAGATCCTCAAAAAAGAAGCTAAGCAAAGAAATTTTAGAATTAAACTTAAACATTCAAGATTTTCATGTAATAGACATCTATAGAACATTTCATCCTAACAAAACCAAATACACATTCTTCTCAGCAGCCCATGGATTATCCTCCAAAATTGATCACATATTAGGTCACAAGTCTAACCTCAGCAAATTTAAAAGAATAAAAATCATTCCTTGTATTTTCTCAGACCACCACAGAATAAAAGTTGAACTCAGTAACAACAGGAATCTCCACATGCATACAAAAACATGGAAATTAAATAACCTCACACTAAATGATAGCTGGGACATAGACGAGATTAAGAAGGAAACTGCCAAATTTTTGGAACAAAACAATAATGAAGAAACTAACTACCAGAACCTCTGGGATACAGCAAAGGCAGTGTAAAGAGGAAAATTTATACTGTTGCAAGCCTTCCTCAAGAGAACAGAAAGAGAGGAAGTTAATAACTTCATCTTAAGCAACTGGAAAAGGAAGAACTTTCCAATCCTAAACCCAGCAGAAGAAAAGAAATAACTAAAATGAGAGCAGAACTTAATAAAATTGAAAACAAAAGAATCATACAACAGATCAACCAATCAAAGAGTTGATTTTTTGAAAAGGTCAATAAAATAGATAAACTGTTAGCTAACCTAACCAGAAGTAGAAGAGAAAAATTCCTAATTTCATCAATCAGAAATGAGAAAGGCCAAATAACAATGGACTCCTCAGAAATTCAGCAAATCCTTAATCAATACTATATAAAACTCTACTCTCAGAAGTATGAAAATCCGAAGGAAATAGATCAATACTTGGTAACATGTCACCCTCCAGACTTAGCTAGAAAGAAGTGGACATGTTGAACAAGCCTATAACAAGCTCTGAAATAGCATCAATTATAAAAAATCTCCCCCAAAAGAAAAGCTCGGGATCAGATGGCTTCACATCAAATTCTACCAAACCTTTAAGGAGGAACTAGTTCCTATATTACTTAATCTTTTCCAAAACATAGAAAAAGAAAGAATACTTCCCAACTCATTCTACGAAGTAAATATCACCCTAATACCCAAACCAGGAAAAGACCAAACAAGAAAAGAAAATTATAAAAAAAACCAATATCTCTAATGAATATTGATGCAAAAATATTCAATAAGATCCTAGCAAACAGAATCCAACAATACATTAAACAAATTATACACCACAATCAGGAGGGTTTTATCCCAGGGTCCCAAGGATAGTTCAATATACATAAAACTGTAAATATAATACATCACATAAACAAATTAAAAACAAAGACCATATGATTCTCTCAATTGATGCAGAAATAGCTTTTGAAAATATCCAGCATCCTTTCTTGATCAGAACACTTAAGAAAATAAGTATAGAAGGAACATTTCTTAAACTGATAGAGGCCATCTACAGCAAACTCACAGCCAATATCGTATTGAATGGAGTAAAATTGAAATGATTTCCACTCAGATGAGGAACCAGGGAAGGATTCTCAATGTTAAAAAAACATCCTTTTTAACATTGTAATAGAAGTCTTAGCCATCACAATCAGGCAAGAGATGCAATAAAGGGGA
>CAUYPK010012168.1:0-28378 GCA_963574355.1 Loris lydekkerianus | reverse complement strand
TGTTGTTGGTGGTGGTTTATTTATATATTTATGTTGCAATAAAACACACATAACATTGGATCCTTTTCACAAATGTATATGTGTATGGTAGAGCATTGATATCTTGATTGCCCATTTGTACTTTAATTCTTAGGCACTTAATATTAAAAAAGAAATACACAAAATAAAATTTGGACAGCAGATAGTGAGAATAGTATAGGAAATCATATGATAAGAATTGACTTAGAAATTGAGATTTTTGCTTGATAAAAGGGAAAAATCAAGAAAATACAATATCTGTTACCAGAATTATTAGAAATACTGTTGCAAAGGAAAAAATTGGGCTTTTATTTTTACAGTGTTAAAAATTTGAATCACAACTAGTTAGGAAATAGTGCATGAAAATAATTTTGAGTTGATACATTATTGGATATATTCTATGCAAGCATAGATTTACAAGATATTTATAAAAGGGTAATCGCATATTTCTACTTGATAGCATGTTGTTCAGATCTGTGGTCATTTCCGTACTCAGTCATCAAATTAGTTCATGGTTGTTTGTGTTAAGCTCCATGTTAATTGCCAATTAATTATGACCCACTCAATCATATTGACCATGTGGCAACCTGAAATGGCCATTTAGCCAAAAGAAATATCTTGAATAGATGCCTTTGTTTTACTTATTTAAATTATCTACCCATGGGCTTCATTAATAATTTCTGTATAATGTAAGCTATTTATTTATATTGCTCTAATACAAAATTCTTCATAACAGCAGCATTCCTACTTCTATTTAATAGCAGAAGTCTAATACAAATAAAATGGTATTAGATTTTGATTCAGGAAATCTTTCTCAAAGATAATGCTCCACATTGAAGAAATACACATATCAGTGGAACCTTAATAGATTCATGTATAACATTGTGATGAATTCTAGTTAGTACTGATACAGTTACTTTTTCTTTTATCATAACTCTCAAAATGTCCAGTGCTTCTATAATTGAGACAATTCTAACTCCAACATAATAATCCGGTTTAACAAAATGGTGGAGAGAAATGAGACAACAGCAAACACAGGCTTCCCTTTTCCTGTATTAAAAGGACCAAATTTTATAAGAACGGAATGTGGGTGGTGTATCTTTTCTTTCAACTTTACTTTTCTTCTTAACATTTTGAAAAATGTTTTAGGCACTCCTAAATTTTGTTCATTATCATTAAAAGACAACACAAAAATACCAAGTACAGAAAATAGCCTGGGAAATAATGTTGATCATTTCATTCTTATTTCCATTTCTATTACATGAAATGCCTGAGTGTCCTTCCAACAAAGTCTTTTTTTCCTCTTAAGAGGTTTTGAATTTGTGTGTCTCTCCCTTGCAACCCAGAGAACTGATAACATAATTATAAGAATGAAGGTCACGAGGATTATAAAAGAAGGAAATGATAAGGTTTTGAAGTGTAGCAGCTGAAATAATGTTCCTGTAATTCTCTTCAAAAGAAGTATGTTATTGGAACAATTGATAAAAACTAATATCCAAAGAAGGACCAAAGTTCTTATTAATATGCAAGTGTCACATTGGGAAGAATTATAGAATAAAACATAGTCCACATAGCAGATTCACATAACCCATTTACATTCATTAAAATTCTATTGTCTGCATTGATGTTGTTGTGGCTACATGATGCCAAACAAAGACTTTGGCTAAATTTTTAAGTTTTTGAATATATTATGTTTCTCCTGAGTAGACATGAGATTCAGAGGCCATTGTTAGTGATAGATTTTCTAAAGTACTAAATTTAAAAATGACTAAAATTTTCCAATTGTCCTGAATGTTATTTTAACTTGGGGGACTAGTTTAGAGTTCAGCCAGTTTTGCTGTCTCCTTAATATTAATTAGCAAACAAGATCATTTAATCAGCAACAATGTTCATTTAATACAAAAGTTGGCAAAATTTTTCTGTAAAGAACAGGTAATAAATATCTTTAGCACTGTGGGCCATAGGATCCCTGTCACAGGACTAGAGTCTGTGGTTGTACTGTGTGGTGTGAAAGCAGCCGTCCACAGTATTTAAACTAATTAGCTTGGCAGGGTTCCTATAAAGATTTTTTTATAGACACCAGAGTTCGAATTTTTCATAATTTCCATGTGTTTCAAAATATTATGCTTTTTTTGATTTAAAAACAAAATTAAACATGTGAAAAACATTCTTAGCTCAGAATGCGACGGAAAATTAAGCAGCAAGCTGAGTCTGGCTTGCAGGCCGTAGTTGGCTAACCACCGATAGACAGTTAAAGAAAAGATTAGCTGATTCTCATTTATTCATTTAGATGTAGTTTTAGTCCCAAGATGTCTTAATCGGTTTGAATAAAGTAGCTTCATGATTTTATAATTTATATATGTTTATTATTTGTTTCTTATACCAAGTATATGATATACAACACACAGATTTAAAAAAAGGTATATAAGTTAGCTTAAAAAGATCAATTCTGAATTTGCTAACTGGATTTAAGCATTTCTCAGCAATAGTTGTTTTCCTACTTCTGATAAGGACAGGGCTCAGACATCTTTGTTATGGGCTTAATCACCTGACAACATATGTTTTTCTGGCCTACAGCAAAAGTTCCAAGAATTTTTTAAAGTTAATTTATTTGGTTCTGGTACACTTTTGTTGAGCTTTCATTTCTTTTTCATTGTTAAGCTTTCATTTCTTTTACTTTTTGTACTAGTGTTAACATGGCTGGCTGTGATGCAGGTACTTAGAGCACCATCTAGAGACGAAAAGTTAAAGTTTAAGATAAAAAATGTAAACCAAGAAGCAGTTTAACTGGAAGATGTCTTCTCAATTTACAATTAGTGTGCAAATTATATTTTCAAATGATTGGCTCTAAAGAAGTCACACATTCCTAATTGAAAGCAAATACTTGTTTAATGTTGATTCTCCGCATGACTTTTTCTAAAATACATTGATTGAAAATGCCTATAATTTGCATTCCATGCAAATAATTAAGATAATAAATAGATTACTGTGTATTTAATCATATTCATAAAAAGCTCTTATGTTGAGTAGAATATATTGAAAAAAATCTCCTAAATGCCATGCACATAAACATAAAAATACAATGCAATCAAAATACCCACAAAGAACTTTCTTTAAGCTCAAACCAATGTATTTATTATCATATACATATATGTGTATATAAATATTTAGAGAGAGAGAGAATGAGAGAGAGCTTCCTATACAGAATATACAGAAGTACTATGCATATTCTAAGTTTATCAATGTAAACAATGTTTCTGTTTCTCAGTTTGTGGAAGATGACGAATGTTTTGTCATCATTTTAAAATGTTTAGTTAAATTTTTCTATTACATGAACATCTGGATTTAGAATGTATAAATTGTATAGATCACTATTGCTTTATTAATTCACTTGATAGTGAAAGGATTTGGCTGATGTTCTCAAATAGCTAAATAGAAAAAGAAATACTGTTAATTTAAAATAATATCTATAATGTAACAGAATACGATGATCCAAGAAAATAATATCATCACTCTAATTTTGACACTTGAATTCCATTGTTTTCTTGAAAAGGCATTTTGTTCCAAGAAATTGTTCAGTTCTTGATAGTACTTTTTAGGAACACAGCAGACAGTCTGAACTGACTCCTTTTTGCCATCAGTTGTTAGTGTATCTATTTTTTTTTAAATTATTGTCCCTAAAAATTTCATAATGATATCCTTGATTCCCCTCACTTCACCTTCATCCCAGTCTATAAAGTAGAAGAAAGTGAATTTCTGTTTTATAAATATGGAAATTAAATTATTGAAATAATAGACATGTAACCCAGGTGTGTCTGACTTCAAAGGAAGTTATCTATCCATTTTCAGTTCTGTCTCTCCTGGGGTAAGATCAGAGTCCTATTGAATTTGTAAAAATATTGACTGTAAGAAATTCATCACACAAATCTGAAGTCAGATTAGTATAGATCTAAGGCTAAGAAACTCTTGCCATTGGCAAAATAAATTTGGGAAAGATTTTAAACCTTTCTGAAGCAAACTTTATTCATCCATAAAACAAGGAGAACAATTGTACCTAATCAATTTTTTTTAATAGTTATGTAAGAAAAGTCTATGAAAATATTTGCTACAATGCCTTGTAATGGAAATATTGTTACAGTTTAAACTACCATGATGGAAAAAATAAACAGAGCAAAGCTCTCTCAATTGTCTTTGTCAACCAAAAAGAGGCCAAACTCTGTAAAGTAATTCAAAGAGGTTTATTCTAAGCTAAGTTTGAAGACCATGGTTGGGAGCCATGTCCAAGAAGCCTGGAATGAGTGGACTTGTGTTGGGTTACAGTTTCGTTTGATGTATTTCAGGGAGACAAGAATTACGTGAAAAGTCATAGATTAATATATGGAAGGCATATAGGCATACATTAGTCTGCCTCAAGAAAGTAGGACATCTAAAAGGCATGTAGGCCGGCCTTATGGGTTATAGGTGGGTTTAAAGACTCTTTGATTTATAATTTGTTAAAGAAAGAAAACCTTCATCTAAAGGGTTGGAATGTTTTATTATTTATTTTTATTTATTATTTTATTTATTTATTTATTTTCTGTGTGGTTTTTGGCCCTGGTTGGGTTTGAACCTGCCACGTCTGGCATATGGGACCGGTATTCTACCCCTTTGAGCCACAGGCTTGGAATGTTTTAAGTTAACATAGGAAGTCTATTGATCAGAGACAAGCTACCTGCCATATACCCAGACTCAAGTGATCAAAGGTAAATGTAGGACCTGAGGGTTTGTCTTGTACAGCCTTAGGCCTATTAGTGAGTTATGAAGGGTATCTCCAAGATGGAAGGGAGCATATTGAGGCATGTGTGACCTTTCTTCCCATGACCAGTAACTCAGTTTTATGGTATCCCTTTGGCCAAGAGGGTGTCAACCCAATCGGCAGGGAAAGAAATTAAGATTTTTAAGTTCATGTCTGGAACTTGGATTGATGGGCATAATTACATTATAAAATAGTGGATAAAAATTGGGGGGAAGCAATTTAAGAAGAAAGAAACTTTAGAGATAATCCCTCATTACCTATAGCCATTGTTGATTAGAAAATTGTGATTCAAGGTGAGGAAGCTACTTTGCTAAATTCTACAACTGGCCTGTCTCAAGATGAATGTCTCTCTCTGATTGGACAGACCATCAACTTTTCTTTAATCTTTCAGCTTATTTATATTAACCTAGACATTTAGTGTAAACATGGATCAAAATATATGCTTTTTCAAGTTTATAAAAAAATTTTCAATCCAACAAGATGATTTTATAATCATTAACATTTATACACCCAATGCAAGAGCACCCAGATTCTTGACTTTTTTTCTCATATCAAAATTACTGGAAGTGTGCTATCACTTTAAGGCTTTGCAAATGTAGCCCAGAATTTCAGACAATCCCCATCTTCCCACAACAGTCACTAAATGGTCAGAATTCAAATGAAAGCTTCCTGAAGGCCTTCAACTTCCAGTGGTAAATTTGACTTTCCTGGTTGGCAAAGTGCACCATTTAACCCAAAAATATATGTAAATTTTAAATAAATTATATTAGAATATTTATATCTTTGTAGATTTGTATTTTATAGCATTACAAATAAAATAAATTTAAGAAGAGTTTTTATAATCACACAATAAATGACACATGAGAAAACAGAATGATAGCAGCATGGACAGTTTCAGTTTGTATTCTGACAAGTTTATTGCTGGTTATGTCATTGAACGTACATGTGTGATCTTGAGATCGTGAGCTCATAAAGACATTGATTTAAATGCCTGATTCCTCATTTTGCAGATTTAAAGTTTTGAGTCACTTGCTTAATAGTAGACATGAAATTCAGTTTTTATATGTATACACTGATTATAATATCTGACCTACTTAAATCTCACGGGGGTGTACAATCTGCAGCCCATCTCATGCACATTATTTGAGGCTTGTTTTGCTTCAGTGTGGTGGCATATGTAGTGAAAGTTTGTGTACAAGACTTTGCTCTTCAACTTCCCTTAGTGTTTATATATTTACTGTGTGGCCCAAGACAACTCTTCTTTCCATGTGCAGTAGCTAAAAAAGAAACAAAAGGGTTGGAAACTGCTGAAAAGTCAAATTAAATATTGGGTTGGAAGATACATCATATTTAAAATCCCCAAAACTGTGTTTAAATTTAATTATTTCTGCTTCTGTAGACTTTAGTTCACCTAATTTAAGAATAACATGTCTTATTTATATAAAAGACAAAGGATGGTGTACTTTGCATGAAAGAGACAGTCAGGGTAGATCAAGATTTCACTTTCCCTCTCAGCATACAATAAAACTGAAGTTGAAGCAGCAATAAGAGATCAAGATTGTGTGTGTGTGTGTGTGTGTGTGTGTGTATATATAAAGAGGATTAGTATACAAATCCTCAGAGATTCTGTTTCAGATTAGAACTTTGGGCAATTAAACGATATTTCAGACAAGGTCAAATTTTTCTTTGTTAATTGCAAAATTAAAAGACCTCAAGCAGAATTTCCCTTAGAGGTTACAATGTAATGAATAGGGCTAAAACTCCAGTTGTTTATCATTTGGTTTAAATATCACTATAAAATATAGAAAAGAGGAAAAATGACAAGAAAGAAATGTTGTTCTATACATCTTCCTATCTCCCTGCTGAGAATGAAGAGAAAAAAACAATTTACCCATCTGTCCTTGCAAAGTAAAAGTGGTTAAATAGATCTGGACTCAGCGGTTACCCCAAGGATTTTACCAAGTTTTCTTTCTTTTTTTTTTTTTTTTTATAGAGACAGAGTCTCACTTTACCTCCCTGGATAGAGTGCCATGACATCACACGGCTCACAGCAAACTCCAGCGTTTGGACTTATGCGATTCTCTGGTCTCAGCCTCCCCAGCAGCTGGGACTATAGGCGCCTGCCACAACGCCTGGCTATTTTTTGGTTGCAGTTTGGCTGAGGCTGGGTTTGAACCAGCTACCCTTGGTATATGGGGCCAGTGCCCTACTCACTGAGCCACAGGCACCACTTTCACCAAGTTTTCTGTTTCAATAATTTGCAACAGAATTCTCTGAGAATTATATTATGAAACCAGTGTGGGACAAATCAAAGAAAAGATATGCAAGGCCACCAAAAGTTGCCCCTTAAATCTTTAAAATTGGAATTGGACTGTAATTCATAATAGCATTTAAATATCTAAAGAGAATGTTGTGATAAAAATTTAGAAATGAAGAATCAAATCTCAACCCTAAATGCTTGTCATACCTATGCCATACCTACTGAATAACTTTCTAAAAATTAAAGAGTTCTGATCCAAAAGTTAAACTCTCCTGATTCCAAATACATTTCCACTATGTAAAAATTAATGTTAAGCTAGTTTGATTAGTGGAAAATAAAACTGTTGTATCACATCTACTTTCAAGAAAGGCAGTGTAATATGTTGCATAGAAGTATGGATTCTTCAACCTGATTACTTGAATTCCCATGATGACTCATCCAGTTATCCAGCCATTTTACTGGTAATTATTACTTAACCTCTCTGACTTGTTTAGTTTTCTCATTTGTGGAAGGAGGTTACCACAAATACCTTCCTCATAGAACTGCTGAGACAGTTAAATTAGACAATGCTGTGCCATTGTTTTAAGTGCTTTACATATAAATCTTATATATTAGGTAAAATTTGACTCCCTGTAGAATTGCTATATATAAAGATGCTTTTAGTCATACAACACCCCTCTAGTCCTGGTATCAGCCACTTTTCTCATGCCAAAAAGAAATACTTCCACTTTCTGTGAGCGAAGCTAATGGGAATCCATCTCTCACAGACAGATTCCCACTAAAAGGCCAATTCTTGGCAGAGCTGGTTTCCTAGGCTTAAACTAAGGGCCAGTTTTAGACTGTGTTGAATTGAATGAGGTAATGCAGTATTCTGGGAGATCCGCCAGGATTTTCTGCAAAGTTCCCCTTCATTTCAAATGTAAGCTTTCTTTGAGCTACATTAGGCCACCCAAGTCTCCTTTTACAAACACTGAGTCAAGGAGAAATAGAAAATAGATTCTTGTATCAGTTTTCTTTATGTTTACATGAGCAACATATAGCGGAAACGACTTCAGAATCAGTAAACGTGATCAGTAAATACTCAATAACAAAAGATGTCTGACAACATATGAATTTTCTGTGTTGTGTGTGATTTCTACACACTTGCTTTAAATTCATTTTATGGTGATTTGAATCCATTTTGTAACAAGTGAATCAGCAATTTTCTCTCTCAATCTATAATTTAAGCAGTAGAAATCTCATTATCAGAAATTAGAAAACAATTTGTAGTGATTCAAATAATGGCAGCAAGAAACCATTTTAGTTATTAATATTATATCTAATAATGATTTAGATATAGTAATATATGTTTATATGTTTATCAACCATTTATCATCTGTCTTATAACTGATATTAATATAATTCCTATAATCACAATAAAAAAAGGAAAAAGATGTATGCAGATTCACTATCGTTTAATAAAAGCAGCACCAGGCTTTTTAAATTACTAAAAATAGCTACTTTCTCAATTTTCAAAAGGACTAGCCATTTTAAAATCTGTGAAGTCATTATTTTCAATTTATAATGTGATAGATATATATATATTTTTTTCCATTTGTCAGCATTATTTTTTCCTCTTTTGTCTTAATATAAAGAAGATTTTATTTTTAATAATATTATTATAATTACAAACATTAATGTGTTCATGAATGGTTACTAAAGATAGAAACAACTCTTTTTGTGTAAAATTTAATAATTTTATATGAGTTTCTTCAAAGAATGGCACAAGGAAATCATATTGGTCGTCCACAATATTTAAAAACTGAACTCATTACATGATTTTTTTTTCCAAATAAATGGAAAATATATGAAAAAATATATAAATAATCTAAATTAAATTATGTACTCTTCAATGGAAAATGTATAAAAGAAAATGTATAAACATATATAAATAATCTAAATTAAATTATATACTCTTCAAGGTTAAATGCTATTTTCATAAGTGCATTTATTAATGTTTCATTTATACATTTTTATCATGTAAGTTCTCCAGTAAAGAGTGAGTGAATCTGAAATTATGTTCAACAATATAGCACCCTGAAGAATAAACCATGGCTTCTACCCTAGAGAGGTTCATTTTCTAGCAGAAGGAAGAACCCTGTAATAATTAGATTAATGGCAAAGTAAAAAAAAAATAGGCTTACAAGATTATGGAGTTTTTTCAGGGGAGTAAAACATAGGCTTAGAAGAGTACAGAATTTTCTCAGAGGAGTAAAACATCAGTTATTTTGGAGTTAAGGTCAAAACAAGTTAATAGAGAATTGAATGTTAAATTTAGGTGTAATATTATTTTGATTACTATTTTAAAAACACAACATGGCCCTATATCTCCTCTTATTTTTTCACTTAAATAATGATATGGTGTCTTCTCCTTACAGCTTGCTGATCATCAGCTCACTCCTTAAATTAACCCTTTTCTGTGCTTCTTCCTGGTGACAATTGACCTCGTGACTGTGGTAGTACCAAGGTTTTTAACATCACATGATGATACCCATCTGACTCTTTGAATATTTTGTTTTTTCCCTACAGTATCCAACATACTTACGTTTGATTTTTAAAATTTGGATCATTGTCATGAACCAACATGTTTTGCAAACAGAAGGCCATGTGGCAATTTGCCAGGCCTGGGTACAGCGTAAATGAAATTAACTTCATTAGGTTAAGGTAACCACGGATTTTTCTGCAGCTGGTGTGGGAATACACTCCACTCAAATGTGGAGTATTAGAAGCAATGTAAGAAAGACGTCATAATACCTACCACAAAGGTCTTTATGACAGGTTTTGTGTGTTCTGTTGTTTAATGGTATCTGATGAGAGCCCGGGGGACTTCAGGTAGCATGGTTTCTGTAAAAGAGAATATTTTTGCACATACAGAAGAAAAGGAAGATGAAAATTTAAAAATAATTTTCTTATAAATCTCCCCTGAAAAGAGGAGAGAAAAAACAACAGAAAGAAAACACAAAAGAAATTTTCAATAAAAAAATACAGGTGAGAGAGAAATATTTCTTTATTAACTGAATAAATTAAAATTTTAATTTAATTTAATAATAAGTTAACAATTATATTTCTTAATTATATGATAAATGGGACAAAAATATAATATTGATATAAAAGAGCAGCAAGTGAATTACATTTTATTCTGCTATAAGGTCAAAACATGATGTGATAGCATATTATTTAATTATGTTACTTAAAATACCTATAATCTGTAATTCTGAATTATGCTATCTTCATTCAAAAGCTGTGAAAAACTTCAAGTTGTTTTTAAACTCTTTTCACGACCTTTTTATTGTACAAAATTATTCCTTTGACCAGAGTTTAAAAAGGATGGAAATGTATCAAGATAAAGTGAATATTAAGGAGATTGCTTTATTTCATTATGTAATGAAGAGCTACTCTATGCCAACCCTTGTAAAGGATAATGATAGACAAGCTAGATAAGTCTCCTCCTCATATAAAACTCGTTTCATTTAATGATTTGCTTCTGAGAAAATTCAATGACTATGGAGATAAATTTTTGGCTATCTTCAGATTAAAATGAGTCCTAATGGATTGGTCTTTAAAATGTGAAAGCTTTCATAGGCCTCAGAAAAGATCTTGGGCGCCTACAAGTCATTAATAGGACACATTTTCAACAAACCATTATCAAAAATTATATGTGTATTTTTAAATGTACTTATATTCTTACATGTGTGTTTATATGTTATAAATGGCAGAATTTATTTTCTGCTTCAGCAAGAAGGCCCAATTAATTAGTTCTGAAAAGTGAATGAGGTTAACATTTAAAATTTCTAATTTTTAAAATTCATTTCGGGCACTGATTTTTTTTCAATTGCATCAGTCAAAGTGTGAAACAAACATTAACGAGAGTAACTATGAAGTGTAAAATGTATATTCTCTGCTAATCAGCCTCATGATTTTTAAAGACCAAATGAAACAAAGAAGATAAATACAATTTGCTCTTTGACCTCCCTATGGATCAAAGAAGTGGTGTGTAGGAAAGATATCAGTATGCAAGTAGAGCAGGCCTCATTAGTTCGCCATCTGTCATGGTAGATAGATGCTAAAATGTTGCCATTGAGTTTCATCAAGTGGTAAAATTATAATTAAAAATTATACATACATTTAAAGTCAAAACCCTCGGAAATAAATCAGCTGCCAAATGATGACCCGAGTCTTTGTCTCCTTGAAAAGATGAAATGAAGGTAATATATATGTGGGTATGTATATATATACATACATAATATAAATGTATGATAAGAAAATTGTATGCCCACAAAAAGAATAATAACTATTAAATGTGTGCATATGAGTATGTATATTCTACGGGGTCTAGAAAGAATTACATAAGAAAAAAAAAACTTAAAAAGCTTGGATAATTCAGAAATTGACTTTCACCTCTGTGTTTCATCAAATAGGATTTTGCTTCCAGTGGATTTTACTTGCAAAGCCCATTTAATTGTGGCACTTATTTTTCATAAATATAAAAAGGCTTACTGTAGCCTCAAGGAACTACCTATATTCTAAGGATGAACAATAAAGGTAAATTTAAATAATTTCTATTTACAACAGCATCAAAACCAAACAGAAATAACTTTAATAAAATGAAGCACAAGAGGGATGATTTCTGAACTTCCAGTTCTATTTTATCAATGTATATGTCTCTCCTTAGGCGAAAATCATCCACTATCTGGATGATTGTGGATTTGTAGTTGGTTTCCATATCAGGAGATGTTAGCCCTCCAACTTTGCCCTATGTTTCAGAATCAGTTTGGTTATTTTAAGTCTCTTGCATTTCAATGTGAATTTTAGGATCAGGTTGTCATTCTCTAGGAAATTCCAGCTGGGATTTTTATACGTATTTTTTTGAATATATATATCAATATGGCATAAGGTTTTGTAGGATTCAATGATGTCTTGTGGTTTATTTTATTAAATTTATTTGTTTGTTTTTCATTTCATTTTCCCATGTTATTTTTTTCTGTAGTGTGCAGGGGCAATTTTTTCCCTCACAATTAAAGAAAAAATCTTACAAATAAACACAGACCTTAGTCAAAAATTATTTTTGTAGGCTGACATCTAGAAGAGTATTTCTTACATTTTCTTCCAGAATTCTCATGCTTTCATGCCTTATATTTAATTCTTTTATCCATTTGAAATGATTTTTGTGAGTGGCAAGAGAGATGGATGTCATTTCATTCTTCTTCATGTAGCTATTCAAATTTCCTACACCATTTATTGAATAGGCTTCTTTTTATTGGTATATACTGTTTGCTATGCCAAAGATCAGTTGGCTTTCTGTGAATAGTTTTACACCTGAGTTCTCTGCTCTGCTCCATTGTTCTGTGTCTCCATTTTTGTTCCAATACCAGTATGTTTTCATTACTACAGGCTTGTGGTATATTTTGAGTCTGGTAATGTGATTCCTCCAGATTTGTTCTTTTAGCTTAAGATCGCTTTGGTTATTCTGGCTCTTTTCTGGTTCCAAATGAAGCACAGAATTATTTTTTCTAGATCTGTGAAATATGCTTTTAATAGTTTGATGGGATTGCACGCATTGAATATGTAAGTCAATGTGTGTAGTATGAATATTTTAACAGTATTGATTCCATCCATCCATGAGCATGATACCTTTTTCCATTTTCCATTTGTTTTTGTCATATGCAATTTCTTTCCTCAGTGTTCCATACATCTCTTTCTAAAGATCTTTCACTGCCTTGGTCAAGTATATTCCTAGGTATTTTATTTTCCTTACGGCCATTGTGAATTATAGTGGGTACTGAGTATTTGCTTTGACTCTCAGCTGGACTGTTACCAGTGTATAGAAATGTTACTGTTTTAGGTACTCTGATTTTGCAGCCTAAGGTTTTGCAGAATTTATTTATTCTAGGAACATCTTGGTAGTAGAAACAAGTACCACATGTACTTGCTATTAAATTAGAACAATCTGATGAACATGTATGTGCAGAGAGGGAAGTAAACTCGGTAGAAATCAAGCAGGGGAAAGATGTGAAGAGGAGATGAGCAAAAACTATCTACTGTGTGCAACAAACACTCTCTGGATGATGGGCACATGTATAGTCCTGACTCAAGCATTAGAAGAGACCGTGCAACCAAAAACATCAGGCCTTTAAAAAATGATGACAGTATTATAAAACTCTTTCGTTTAGTATAAGTATGATTTGGTGGTTTTCAGATGAGCTACATTTTCCACTATATTATGCTCTCTGCACTATATGAGTGTGATTTTTTCCAGTTTACATTGATAGATCATATTTTTAATTTTATTGAATCTGGTCTTTATAAGAAGCAAATAAAATACATGCAATAATCACCTTTAAATAAAGATACGAGAGTTCTAGAGTTTATGGTTGCAAAAATCCACTGATGTGGATGCTGGGTGTGAGTATCCACAGAGATTTTAACTGTGTTATTGTTTAATGAGCATTGGTATTATTTATCCTAATCAGTCTATAAGTATTGTATGGTTCAACACAGACCCCATTTTTTAAAAGGAGGTATTAATTTTAGCATGTGATTTCACAAAATTTTCATGAATACATGCATGATGTTATAGCAATTCTGCATACTGATGAT
This sequence comes from Loris lydekkerianus, assembly GCA_963574355.1. Lineage (NCBI taxonomy): Eukaryota > Metazoa > Chordata > Mammalia > Primates > Lorisidae > Loris > Loris lydekkerianus. The sequence continues at coordinate 14,669 of CAUYPK010012168.1, read as the reverse complement.
CCTACTGCGTGCTAATAATTATTATTTATTATGTATCCACATTATTCTAAACAGTTTGCATATAATACCTTATTTTATCTTTATGGCAATCATATATAGGTATTGCCCCATTGTACAGCTGAGGAAATTGTGTAAAAAAATGTATTTCTTTTCTTAATATTCCAACAGTGTATGCGGGTATTTGAATAGTATATTTACAGATCTTTAAAGCCTGAGATTTATTATAAGTTCTATGTGTGTTTTCATTTAAGTTGTCTTCACTGCCTATTATATACCTGGTCCTACACTACCTAACATCCACTCGTGTCTCATGGTTGGTTTAGCATGAATATCTGGAAGCCATTAAAGGGAATTCCTTCCTTGCTATCCAGGCTTGGTTAAAAACAAAATCACCAAGGGTGGTGCCTGTGGCTCAAAGGAGTAGGGCACTGGCCCCATATGCTGGAGGTGGCAGGTTTAAACACCTGCCAAAAACTGCAAAAGAAAAAAAATAAATAAGTCACCAAACATCAATGTAGCAGTGACTATTATTTTTTATGATTTGAAGAATTTAGGATTGTGTGTACAAATAATTAAAATATAGTTTGGTAATAAGTTTAATCACTATAAGATTATTGTGTTGTTTATTGTTTTCTTAAATAAATGTAGAATGTAAATGTCTTATCACAATATCTAAAAAAATGCCAGGAAGGCTATGTTAACCAGTGTGATGAAAATGTGTCAAACGGTCTATGAAGCTAGTACATGATGCCCCATGATCATATCAATGTACACAGCTATGATTTAATTTAAAAAATTATCTATAAATATAATATTTATGTGAAAATTTCAGCCTTTTGAAATTCTTAAGATGACTTTTACAGAAACTGAATTTCCTTTTCAAAAGTGAAGCAAGCTAAGTGAGAGCTGTGAAAACAATCAAATGTTACAGTATTGAAAGAAACTAATAAAGGGCATGTGAACAGTAAACAATATAGTGTATCGCTAAACTAAATACAATTTGGGAAATTGAAATAGTGGAATTAAAAACTACTGAGGCATAAAAAAGGAATTTGCACAGTCTATCAGTCACAAAAACACTCTAATATTATGCAATTTCATTATGCCATGATCAAAGTAAAGACAAACCGATCAAACTTTGCAAGAAAGTATATAAAGATATTTTTTCTAAATAAAAACGAAGTAAACATCCAATTAAAAGGTAAATTAAAATGTAACTAATATTTCTCAGACAGATTTCCATTGCAAAGCTATTTCTTTTATTCTTAGAAACTCTTTGCATCCCTAAACCTCTGAAATAAATTTAGAAAGAAATTACTTCTATCATATTTTGAAAGAGAGATGTGAGTTTGGGGACTGCGTGCGCATTGGAAATGGCAGTAGTTTTGCCATTCAAGAATTCCAGGCCTTTAACCACTCCCTGACTTTTGGTGGAACACTTGAAAGCTTTTGTTCTAAATTGTCCCCTACTGTCAACTAAGAAGGACACCTGCCCTGACATGTGCCTACAGTGAGGATTAAGTGATTGTCACTTTGTTGGTGAAAAAGTACTCTGCTGAGGTCAGGAGTCATGGTTAGAAAACTCTGAGTTTCCCCATGTTTCTTTTGTCCATTATGCACACATCGTTTTACAGTTTTGAACTCCAGTACTCGTGCTCTTGTTAGAGATTTAATGTAAAAGCAATCTCTTGCTCTCTCAAGTCAGCCTCTTTCCTCTGATGACTTTCTGGATAAGAAAAAAAATCAAGTATTTTTTGCAAAATCCAAGTAAGCCAGATTCAAGTTAACTGTAGCAATTTACAATGATATTATTCATAGAAAACAAACACTGGCTTAGAAAAAGTGGCATAAATAAACTTTTAAAATGGTTCATTTTGTGAAATATTTCTATAGATTAAAAAAATTCTTAATTTATTCCCTGCATTAAAAGCCTCCTGTTGGATTTTGGCATAGAGAAATGCTGATTCAATTTTTTAAGTATATATTTTTCTTTGTTGAAAAACTCTAGATAGCTTTTGGTGTTTTAATATGCTTTTGCCTGTTTGTAATGAAATACCTTGTGTGTATTTATAGAACAACAATCATATTTATATTATCAATGTCTTTTCCCCTGAAAACATTTACTTAGTTTTAAGATAAAATGGAATTGATTTCTGAATTTATGTTTGGGAAATTCTTGGACATATTCAGAGAGCTCTGAATTAAAATTTAAACCTGAGGTCAGGAGCAATGTTGACATGTATTAAAAATTAAAATGTGTAAAGCATGCAGCATGGCATAACTGCAGCAATGAAGAACACCATGTAACCAAAATGTTATATTAATGACACTTAGCATTACTGACTTTAACCTTATGCTTTCTGCATTTAATGTTTGCTCCCTTTTCTTTTGGTACTTCTTTGCTGTTGAATAAAATCCACATACCAATGCATTAGAATTTATGTCTTTGATCCCTTTAGAGAAAGAGAGAACATTATATTCATTTTCCTTTTTTTTTCCCAAAAATTTACAGTGGCGATTAATTGTTAAATAATTATAACTGCTCTACTGAGAGGTATCTTTTACGTTTTATGAAAAAAATTCCTTTGCAATATTTAACTATTGTAAAAGTTACAAGTAGATGTACTTTTTCAGAGTTCCAAACCTTGTTTCCTAATTTACTAAAATTATAGCAATGTTAATTACATGAAATCTCAAACTTTAGGCACTTAGACTAATAAAAGTATAAAAAATTATGGAAATGAGATAAATATGACACCTTGTACTTAACATACTGTACTCAGTGACAGAATGGCACAACATATGGAAATCTAAGTATAAAGCAGTATGAGTATAAATTTGAAATTAAATAAACAAGTAGTTCTGGGCAAGCAACTGAACTTGAAAAATCTAATTACAGATGTCATTATAGAAACAAATGTGGCCCAAAGCTGTAGAAGTCAGCAGTAGGTAGCACTAATCTACCGTATATAATCGAGTATAAGCCAAGTTTTTTCGGCACAAAATTTGTGCCGAGTTCGGGTTTTTCGGCACAAATTTTGTGCCGAAAAAACTCGGCTTATACTCGAGTATTTAGGGTAATATCTTTGTGAATACGTGTATGTAAGTACACAAATATGCATGTTTTCAAATAAATAAAGCAAAGCCAATCAATAAGGATTTTTGTCATATTTGGTTGACCTATATTCTTGGATCATTAACATAGCTTAAGTTATCTGTGTTAAACAGAATCCAAACCATGAATAGTACACTGAATTTGTTCTATTGTCCTTTTCTTCTCCCATCTCCCTTGACCCACCTACTCTAGTAGCCAATATTTTTCTTAGGTCAATGTGAGAAAAATTTACAAGTAGTTATAACCCTCATCTCCCCACCATCACTGCACAAAGAAAAAAAAAAAAAAAAAAAAGAACACCCTATTGGAATAAGGAAATGAGAAAAGACACATGGGGAACTTGTTCTGTGGTTGATTGTTTATGGGAGAATTAAACTTTCATTGGAAGAAAACAAATTTTTAAAGTTTGTGGTTACATTTTCAGCAGAAAGACCAAAATCAAAATAAATTTGGAAAATCTATCTATAAAAGCCCAATAAGTTCTATTTCTTCAGAATATGTGAAGCAAACTTATATGAAAAAGATGAGTAAGGTATGTTACAAGAAAAATAAGATAGAGGGCTTGAGAAGTAAATTGAGTTTCTACTGTAAAGAACTTTGAATATCATAAAGGAAAATCGGAAAACAAATCGCAAGTTGCTGAATTTAGTTTGGTCAGAAAGATTAATCAAGCAACAATTACTCCATTTGGATTAAAGATGAAAGGAAGTATATATCGTCACTGAACAGGTTGTTAATGTTATAATAGAATAATTTTGAATTTTTATTACGCCACTAGGAGTGGTACTGAGAATTCCCAGTAGACGGCGTGAAGAAAGAGTCTAAAAAGACACTGAACATCATTTCAATACCAGATGGAACAAATTACATCTCAGTGTTTAGAGACAAGCTATGGTCCTTACTTTAAATACTTGAATGAGTTGCATTAAGTCAGACTTTGCTCAGAACACAAGCATCAACAGTACTGAGATTATTGTCACCAGTCCATTAGGTTCTGAACTCTTGCTCTTGATTCACTGCCCAAAATCTGGGCTCTGACACCTGCTGCCCTATCTCTTTTGATGCCCACTATCTCTCACCCCTTGTTCTGGTTTGCAGCTCTGAGTACTCTGCTCCCAGGCTGCTGCTGGATTGTACTGCCTGCTGGAACCCATCTGGACTGCCAGATACACCCTGCCTGAGCACTGCCAGAGAGCTGCGTGCTGCACAACTGGCTGCGGTTTCTCATGTCTTTTTTAACTGACTTGTCTCGGTGTACAGAGGTGTTTAATATTCACTTCCTGTATATTTCCAGGCTATCTTTTCATCAGACCTATCGTACTCTATATTGCTGTTTTCAAAAGCTACTTGAAAATTGCTGAGATGTAAGGAATATAGGGAGATAGGAGAGTAGAAGTGAAAGGTGTAAAAATGACTCTAAGATTCAATTTTGGTCACTGGGTGAAACAAATAGAAGCAGGAAGTTACAGAAGCTGGTTTTAAAGATTTTTATAGAAAAGGAAGTTATAATTTTTTAGTTTAAAAATGTTAAAATATTGTGACAATTTTGTACATATTTGTGCATTTTCACTGGATTGATGATACTTAAAAGGATGTTTTATGATTCCTATTTCTTTTTAATGCTGTTAGCTTGATTAAACGACCATTTGCTGAACCAGATGACAATACAGCATTTTAAATTTCAGTAAGCTTTCCCCAAATTCTGTCATCTACTACAGTAATCATATGGATTCTATAAAGCTCTATTAGGACTTCAAGGTAAATTTTAAAATATAAAATAACAGTAATGGGTGATTTTTAAAATTAATACAATTCCTTGTGATATACTGGTAATTGATAGGCTAATCAGTACTTCTTTTGTATTTGTATGTATTATTTTGATAAATTGCTTTTAGGGAAAGTTAACTTAGTTCAGTTAAATTAGCTTTTCTGAAATTTTATCCCCTAAATTTATATGAGTATAAATTTTAAAACCATTTTAAAACCTGTCCATACTGCAACAATAATCCAATTTTTAATGAAATAGGTTTAAATTACTGAACCCATATATAAATTCTAGATAAAATACATAAAATTTTTCTTATATTTTCTAAAATACATAAAAACATGATATTCAAATGTCTTTCTGCTACAATAGTAGGTCTAGAATGAACACAGGCTATAATCATTTCAATGAGTACTCACAGCTGACCACAATGAAATCTCCTTACTTCTGATATTTTCCTCTAACAAATATTTGTTACTGCCATCCAAAGCTTGGATACAGAACAATCACTACATTTATTCTCCAGTACAAGGTGTCCACCAAGTTTGTGTGCGATTTTAAATTGCACACTATTTTAAATTGCCCATGAACTTTGTGGATACCCTGTATATTCCTTCAGTTCTATTCCCATTTTGTGTAGTGCCATACCATATGTAAGCAGCCTCTAATCCATATAAATCAATTTTCTTCTAAAAGATAATGCCTGACAGAATAGCGATTTGGACACAATTTTCTTAGTCAGTCTAAAATACACAAAAATGATCATAATAGTTATATCATTCTTCCTGTCAATTGTTATTTTTTCAATTTTCAGACAATCTTCTGTGAAAAATCTTCTTTTAAACTGTGATTAAAATTGACTCTTGTTAAGTTCTGTATTTGAACGTATTTCTCTGAGATGTGCTTAAACAGAAGAATCTTTCACATTTCCTCTTACTACATGTAATTGCTAATTAGTTTCAATGTTAAGAAAATTTTTAATAATTTTTAATTAGTTTTAATGTTAAGAAAATATTTAAGAATTTAAGAAAAATTTTATCAGAAATCAGACATCTGGGAAACAGATGCCATTCCTAGCAATCCCAGATAAGTATTTACAAATTTATTGGATGGTAGATTTCTCAAATTCTCTAAGTTTTTGTCAGACCAGGAGGACCCTTTAAACCTATGAGGCAACAAGCTTCCAGGATCCTGCCATTTAAATGCAACTAAGTAGCTTGTAAGTTCCTTAGCTTAGTGCTTGGCTACTTGGCTACAGCCTCCTCACTTCTGGTCTGTCTGCCAGAGCACTGGGGTCTACCCGAGGATGGAGTGTAGCTGGGGACACACCCAACTTGTGTCCACTTAGGTTGGCCCCAGTAGAATCCTGTCAATCATTCCTGAGGGGGAGTATTGGAGGGGATAAGAGAATATTTGGATTAAAGCTTCTAGTGAGGCAGAGGACCCCAGTTCCTTCCTTTGTTGTCTGAGTCCATGCTTTTTTCAATGTCTTTTCTCTTTATAAATAGCACAATGATTGTACATAAATAATCCTTCTATAGCTGTGGTTGTCCCGTGGCCAAATTGTTCCCTGTCAATGTTAGAAGTTAAGACCATTTCCATCTTAGAGTTGTAACCTGGGGATGTGGGACTGAAGAGTTATTGTCAGTCACGTCCTCCTCCACTCCTTTCATGGAGAACCACAAGGCTTTTGTTATCTAAAAGTAATTAGCTGCAGAGTACAAAAACACTTTGGAACAGAATGTATATAAACATGAAAATTATAAATAGCCAAAACCAAGTACACTAACAAGAAGTTCTTAATACAGTAGGAAATATTCTCACAGTTTGGTCCTCCAACCTGAAGCATTGGTTTGGCCTCTTAGAAGGCACCCAGGTGAGTGCACACATGATGAATGTACCTTCGAGGGTTTGGTGGGACCTCATTTGGGAGAACCTGCTTTGCAAAAGGTTATTATGCTTCAAACAATCCAAAGACAGAAAATGACCCTCTGCACATGGAACCCAACATGTGAGGTTTTGATTGGAAAAATTGATTTTGCCAAGATGCCTAAACTTAAACTTGTAGATACCCTTTCAGGCTGGGTAGAGGCTTGTTCTGCTTGAATGTAGAAAATGTCTGAAGTTTCTAGAGGGGCTACTGGCCTGACATAGGGCCTTCACCAAGTTCCTGTGCATGCCCCTCAGTGTAGAGCAAGAACAATAATCAAAGGATGACAAGGTGATCGGCTTTAGCATTCTAAGGAAAGAGTTCAGTCAGATGGAAAACATCATGCTGGTGATGGACACTGGCGAGGCGGTTGCAGAGACAGCTTGAGAGGTTAGGTATCACAATGTTTGGCTACTCCATGGCAGTGCCTACTGGAGGAATTTTGCTCCCTGCCTTCTGCACCTGGACCTGTTGCAAATTGTCTTATGGTTACCCATGACCTTCTTTGAGTGGCCCCCCAGTGGGGACCTGGTGAGCCATTTCTCAAAACAGCTGGACTTAGTGATCCCACATGTCATCAGGATGCTCACAGGCTCTCCTCCTCCACACAAAGAGATAATGCACCCACAGTAATGCTTGGTACATTCTCAGAGGTCTTAAATGGATTTGTTATAAGTGCTTTCAACTCTCAGCAACAAATGAGAGGAGAAAACAATTTCTAATACATAAAACGTAAGACTGAAATGAAACAAAAGACTCAACGTGGACATCTTGGAAAGGAGGCATTTAATGCTTTTTTTCCCTTTCTATACCCAGATGAGATTATTTCCAGACTCTTCCACTAGACAAAAACAGCAAGAAAGGTAATTGTTTTAGCAGAGTACTTTTAAGGAGGCATTGACGTTGCATAACAAAATACGATAATATTTCCTGGATGACTTGTTAGTTTATTAAATCATAACATTAATAATTTAGACTCAATACTCATTATGTATCCTAATTGACTACATAACCAACCATAATGAAAACACGAAAGAACGTCATTTATAATGGTGAGTGATAATAGTAGCACCTTGCCACATTAGATTACACTCAACTCATGCAGGGTCTTTCTAACATCTCTTATGGTACTATTATAAAAATGGAAGCCTCTTTTAAGGTCCAATTTGAATTCAATGTCTTCCTCCATCTTCCAAAATAATTCTTTTTTAATTTCAGATTTTTGCTTTCTCCTCAAAATTCCTTCCTGTTTTCACTTATGAATTAAAATGAAACATATGTTCATTTTGTGTATTCCATAATTCACAACTCAGAGATGATTATTAAGTAATTACTGATTGCATTCTTTTTAAAAATGCTATTTTGTTAATAAATCATGCAATTCCTTGTGATTTTCGTCCAGTAGACACAGTGCTTTGTAGTAGTTCAGCTTACCTATCCTGGCTGCTCATCTGCCTTTCCCAGTCAAGGGGAAATGGACAGAATCATGAAGACTTTTTCAGAGCCCGTGGAGAAAGTTTATTTTGTTTTAGCAGTGATGCTTAACTTCAGCAACTCCTATTTTAGCAGTCCAATTCGCTCACACATTGGACTTTTTTTGTGGGAAGAAATATTTATCACCTTTTCTTGGTAATTATTGTCAGCATATAGACTTTCTTGACAACATGTCTTTTTACTAGTCGTAAAGTACATTTCAAACTGAAGTCTATTGCTCGAATACAAAGAATCTTGCCAGTTAGAGAAAAAAAAAAAGCAATAGTGGGTTTATAATGTGTCATCTCAACTATACCTTGGGAGTTGTTAATTATGATTTGTTTTGTAGACACTATGCAAGAACTTCACAGGAATAATTTAATTTTTGTCCTTGCCACAACCTTAGGCAAGATGGTATTGTGATTATTTTTCCTAATTGAACAAGGAGAAAAACAAAATTTAGAAATTTTAAGTAACTCACTTATTGTTTGCTAGCTAGTGAGTGACAGAAATTCAAAGGTTAAATCTCCATTGCTCAAGTTTAACTTTTACAGATAAAATAAATAAGGTAGTAAACAAACAAATAAAGAAATCTGCTGATATAGCTACTTTAGAGCTATTAAAAGAAAATTCTTTTTTTTTTTTTTTTTTTTTTTTTTTTTTTTTGTAGAGACAGAGTCTCACTGTACCGCCCTCGGTAGAGTGCCGTGACGTTACAGGACTCACAGCAACCTCCAGCTCTTGGGCTTCCGCGATTCTCCTGCCTCAACCTCCCGAGCAGCTGGGACTACAGGCGCCCATCACAACGCTCGGCTATTTTTTGGTTGCAGTTTGGCTGGGGCTGGGTTTGAACCCGCCACCCCTGGTATATGGGGCCAGCACCCTACTCACTGAGCCAGAGGCGCCACCCTAAAAGAAAATTTTTAAAAGGAAAATCATACTTTTTTTCTCTTTGTCATCTTGTACTGTTCTAATAAACTATTGCATAATTTTTTTGACTAGGGTCAACATCTAAGTCCCTTTTGGAATAAAAAAGTGACAAAGAATAAAATCTAAAATTGATGACTGTTAGAATGATATCTATAGCTAAAGGATTCAATATTCTGTTGAAAATATCTTTGTGATAAAAATAGCAAAAGGCAGATATAGTAATAAAAACATTTTGAGTAAAAAATATTTTGTTTAAAATTAAAGGTAAGTACCACATAAATATAAGCTACATATATTAATTTAACTTCTCTTATAGAGAACATTCAGGACATTATTTTGAACCAAGTGGAAGGGAAGGGATTCTTTTAAGGAATTTATTTGGTAATGATGTGGTCTCTACTTCATAGCAAAGAATCTGTCTCTAGTGACAGGGCCAATCTATCCAGGAGAATTAAGAGTGCTTTTTCTGATGTCAGATCACGTGCACATCAAGAACACTCATTCCCAATATCACAGATACTTAGTTTCTTTAGTAGTTTTACTTCCAGTTGCAATTCATAGCTGCTTTCATGTCCCTTCTTCTGGAAAATGTTTTATGTCTAAGGTTCTTCACATGTCTGATCTCAATCTTTATTTTAGAATCTGACTTTTTAGTTTTGTATTTATCTGTTATTATCACTTCTTTTTAGATAAAGAGTGCTGGTTTTCATGGAAATATTCTCACTATGCCTTTTCGGTCAATTATATGCATTTATGTTTCATATTTTTATGTAAGAGTTATAATGGTGATGGTTTATGTTGCTATTGAATGACGATTGGATTATTTTGCATCTTTCTACTTGGGTAGTATGTTGGAACATTGTTAAATGTCAGGACGTAAAAACAGAAATACTGTGACTGTTTTCAAATTTGTCTTTTGTGATGACTATATATGTTGGTCTGAGGTAGGCCTGAAAAGTTAGAATAAACATAATTGAAAATACAAATAAGAAATTATTTTTTAAAGTCTAATGTAAAAGTTTAGTCTTGTATCTAATGTTCATTTGTGTTCCTCCTCAGAAGAATACACAATTGGGATAGAATCATGTATTTGACTTTATATCAAAAGTACAAGGAAAGGCTAATTAGCCAAAAATAAAGTATACTTCTATTAAAAACATACACATGAAACAACCCTGTATGATAGAGGAAGAGGTCATTAGCATAAAGGTCCAGATAAGATTTTGCGAGAGAGTTTATTTCAAGAACAGCTCACTTGAATTCCAGTGAGCCCCAAGTCCTTAACTGTATCAAATTGCTTCTGACAATTAAGTTCTCTGAAACTGCCAATATCTTCCACTACATGCAGGCTTATTTTCAAGGGGACTGTCTTTACTGAAAATGTCCTTTCTGGCATTGCTTTTATTAAGCCACACGGTTTTAAGGAAGGGAGTCACTTTTGATGTGTGTTCAACACTTTGAGGTTACAAAAGAGTAAATCTCAAGATAATCAATTCAAATACTCATAGCCCTTGTTATGCTTACTTGAGAACCATAAGGATAGTTCAGAAAATTGTGTGATTTATTGTGTATAGATCAAAGATTTCCTCCTGAATGTCTGAACTGGCATATGTTTTTATTCATCATATTTTCTTAAAATGGATGTAGATAGAATTACATGCATGTGTTTGTTTAGTATAAAGAATTCTATGCTTTCTATTTTAAGTTAATAATGTCAATATAGAAGATTTGTGAAGTCTATCATTAAGCTTATTTTATTAAAATGTATTCCAGTACATTATATGGTAGATGACTAAAGAAAAACCATATTAAAATGCACAGTTGTTATTATTAGAAGATGTTGGGCTTTCAAAAAAATAGCATCAAGTAAGGCCCTCTAGGATTATTTTCAGGCCTGTTGCTATTTATCATATTTATTAACAATCTGGTTAGAGTGCTAAGGAGCAGATGATTCAAAATTGAGAGAAAAAGCAAATACTATGTTTGAAGATTTAAGATTCAATAAGATCTAAAGAGATTAAAAGAATGGGCAGAGGGGTTCTTAAGTCAGCTTTAGCACGTGCATTAATAAAGAAAGATTCAAACATTTAAACTTGGAACGTTAAGTAGACTACTCTTCCCTATTGGAAAGATTTGTAATAATGTGTTCTAGCCAAACATCATTCATTGTATGTATATTAAATTATGCAACTATGCACATTATCATTTCAGATGCATACATATACTCTGCCCAAAAGAAAAGCAAAGCATTCAGATGCAAAAACAATGACAAAGTCACCATACTAGAAGAACTATGGACAAAGGATAAATTTTATTATAAAGTGATAAAAATTTTAAAAGTTGGATATGTAACTACAAGAATGAACTTAAATCATAATGCAAGATTAAACCAGAGCTGGGGCAAAATTCTCTTGTTCTCTAAAAAGAACATACTGACAGCCTAAAAAACATATGGGGAATACACGAAGAGAGGAAAAGTCATAAAATAAATTATATTATATTACGAAAAACTTAAAGAGCAAATGAGAATGATGAAATTATGATGAATCAAAACAAGAGTAGTGATTAAGAAGATCCCTTCCTTATTATGCATTATTTTCGGAAATAGTTTCTTCAACTAAAGGAAGTACAGCTAAAATTGTTGAAATGTTTTAAAATCGACATAATTCTAGATTGTACATTCTTGATAAGGACTCACTCCTACAAATTTAGAGAATTTGTGTCGTGCAGATAGAAAATTTTTCTCTTAATTTTCAGATATTTTAACCTTCCCTTAGCCTAACTAATACTTAGGTTGTTCCTCTAAACACACCATAAGAGTTTTAATTTTTAAAAAACCTTTTAAGACTTTTATTTTATTTGTATTTTTTTCATGATTTGCCTATAAATACACATTGCATTTTATTGAAGAGAACTGAGAAAAAGAACAAGAAAGGCAGATCTAAGAATACTAGGAAAATTCGTGACCAGGTTATGGAAGCATCAGTGCATACTATGTTCACAACATGAGATCTTAGAAACCAGAGGTGCCCCACCTGTGACCTGCAGGCCACATTACTGATTTTGCTTATTTGTGGTGTCCAGTATCACAAAAATTATGCACAGACTATCAGTTTTGTTAGTGCTTGTGTATTTAAACACATTAAATGTGTTGGCCCAAGATAGCTCTTATTCTTCCAATGTGAGTCAGAGGAAAAAACAGTAAAAATATAAACACAACCTTCAGAAGAAAAGTGTGTTGATATGTAGAGTGGTTAAAATTATCTAGGTGTTAGAAATTGTTTTGGCATACATTGAGAATATTTTGGGATAATTAGGCATAAAAGTTAGAGTGTGGTTAAGAAGTTAATGTGATATATTAATTATTTAACAAAATGAGGAATTGGTTGTAAATTGTGATTTCTAGATAAGGGAAATAATTTGGCAGGTGTAGACTTATTACTGTGTGATCATATAAAAATTGTATTATTTTTAAAACCATATTTTCCATGTTCTCTATTTATTATCTAAGAAAATTTGGGGGAATAATATATGTTGTTTTAAATATTTGTTGATTTAAAAGTAACACCTATTTTACAAGGGGTAGCTTTAATCACAATATACAGTAACAATTAATTATGTTGTTTAAGTAAATTAAGAGAGTCTAATGTGTATGCAAATGAAATACATTAACAGGAAAGAAGTAAGAGACACAAAGATGAAATGGAGTTAACACAAATTGTGAAAAAACTGTGAAAGGCCAGTAGATTACTGAGGAGGCTCCATTTTACATTGGTGATGTGTTACAATGTCCAAATTGTTCAATGGTTTTCAATGATTCTTCTGTGCAAAGCAAGGAAGACAAGTGACACTTGGTGAGGTGTCTGTGATTGAAAAACAAACAAACAAAAAAAGTAAAGGCAAGTGCTTTTAGTTAAATATTAATTTAATGTGTTACTAACTTACATGAAGTATATTTACAAAGCTATGCCAGGCATGCCAATTTATGAACTACTGTATTCATACAAATATGAATAAAGTCACATAAACTCTCAGGAAGATTTTTGTCATGTTGCTGGATCTGTCTGTTCCTTTTGTCAAGAATGAGTACTGATACCCAGTCCAGCTGATGACTGAGGGATTGCAGATACAGAGCAATCTCTCTCTCTCTCTCTCTCTCTCTCTCTCTCTCTCTCACACACACACACACACACACACACTACTTACTACAAACAGAAAGTACATCTTAGAAGGAGAGACAGGTCAATCTCCCTGAGTAGAGAACGACCTTTTATATCCTTAATAGTTTGTCCCGCCTTTGTCCTGGCAAAATTGGTTGCTGTTTTCGCCTTTGGGTGATTGACAGGTTAACAGGTTGCATAATAGGTTAGGTTGTTCAATAGTTTCCTTACCATGCCTGTGTCTTCCTACAATCCCTCGTGAAGACTTCACCCAGACTATGCAAATGAGATGGTAGCGATCCCCAATCAGGTAAAGGTCACTAGGAGGGTCACACTGTGTATGTTCCCACCCAGGAACAGTTCTGAGCCACAATTTGGTTCCTAATGATAATTCGGTCCCTGCTCTCTGCCCTTTGCCACCTCCTTGCCATTTGTTTACTCCCCCTCCCCAACAGACCTAACAATTTGTTACAATCAATTCCTGAAGAAATTATCTTATGTAACAATTATAGTTTTATAAATTCAGTGGAAAGCTAAAATTTGACCTATTTTGTCCAGGGTTTTCTAACTTTTTTTTTTTTTTTTTTTTCAGACAGTAAAACCTAATTCTTTATAACGTTTCTCTCAGAATGTACTCTTTTCTTAACACTATTTGTTTTTTTATTTCAATAGATTTAGAGGGTACATGTGATTTTTCTCTTGTATGGCTCAATTGTATAGCTCTTAACACAATTTTTTCCTTCTTTTTTTAGTTGCTAGTTAGCATGAATGCATCAATGCATAATTAGGTTTAAAATACCCTTTAAATTTATTCTGCTAAAGATATTATCCATCCATTAAATTTGAGATAAATCTCATTATTAAGCACATAATCTTTGCCTTCTCCATGGTATCTGATAAAAAGATGAGATCATGAGTCTTAAAATATCAGTCATATGGAACAAAACATTTTATATTCTCATTAACATCTAAGTTCTACCCCACCCAGGACTTTAATAAATGACATCCTGATCTCATATCAACCTTCATAGCTGTTCAACATAAGGAAACTTGGCTTCAATGTTGTTTTTATTGATTAAATAAAGAACAAAGATTCCCATGCATAGCATAATGAATTCTAAGTATAAATTGCTTTTAAAATACATATGTATATTTTTTTTTTTTTTTTTTAATTTTTTTTTTTTATTGTGGAGAAGGGGCAGGGAAAGAAGGCGGGGGAAGAGGTGAGTGACAGGGTCGGGCCAGTGGCATGGTACCACATTGGCTGTATCTAGGTAGAGGCAGTTTCAGGCCGGG
>CAUYPK010012166.1:0-33148 GCA_963574355.1 Loris lydekkerianus | reverse complement strand
TCTCTCCTCCCCCCCCCTAGTTCCCCTATCCCCCTATAACCTGGTTGCTAATGGTGTTCATCAATGATGTGAAAAACCTACAATATGTTCAAATGAAGTGTGAGTACCTTGGATAACTTTTCATCCATTATTGGGATACTTTACTAAGAAGAATATGTTCCAGCTCCATCCATGTAAACACAAAGGAGGTAAAGTCTTCATCTTTATTTAAGGCTGCATAATATTCCATGGTATACATATACCATAATTTATTAGTCCATTCATGGATTGATGTGCACTTGGGTTTTTTCCATGACTTAGCAATTGTGAATAGGGCTGCAATAAATATTCTGGTACAAATATCTTTGTTGTGATATGATTTTTGGTCTTCTGGGTATATGCCCAGTAGAGGAATTGCAGGATTGAATGGAAGGTCTATGAAACTCTAAGAAAAGAAATAGCTGAAAATGTTAACAAATGGAAAAACATACCATGCTCATGGCTGGGAAGAATCAACATTGTCAAAATGTCCATACTACCCAAAGCAATATATAATTTCAACGCAATTCCTATTAAAGCTCCATTGTCATACTTTAAAGAACTTGAAAAAACAATACTTCATTTTATATGGAATCAGAAAAAACCCCGAATAGCCAAGACACTACTCAAAAATAAAAACAAAGCAGGAGGAATCACGCTACCAGACCTCAGACTATACTATAAATCAATAGTGATCAAAACAGCATGGTATTGGCACAAAAACAGAGAAAAGAAAATTTTTATAGAGACCCAGTCTCACTATGTCACCCAGGCTACTCTTGCAGTCCTGGCCTCAAGTGATCCTCCCACTTCAGCCTCTCTAAGTGTTAGGGCTGCAGGTGTGAGCTGCTGTGCCTGGCTTCTCTTTGGAATTTGGAAGCCTCTCTTCCTGTGGGGAACGCTGCCTTGACTTATGTGTCCTGTGATCTGCAGGGAGGCCAGTGTGGAGAGAAACCCAGAACTAGAATGGGCTCTCCAGTGTGACTTCAGGGAAAGTTGCTCCCCCCTCAGTAGGACCCTGCAGATGTGAAGCTTTTGGTGGGTCAGGGTGTGGTGTGGTGATTCTTGCAAGCCCAGTAGGTGAGCTGTGGTGCAGCCCACTGGAGTTCAGATCACAGCTGTGCTTTCTGTGAACACTGGCAAGTCCCAGGTGAAGAGCAGCTCCTGGCGTGCTTCCAGACCCTGGTGGAGCCAGAGCAACTGGTCTTGGGATATCAAGTGACCCTACAGGCCAACTGTCCATCATGACATGGAGAGTGTCAGACTTGCCAAGTCATCAGATAAGCAAACGCGGTAGCAATTGACTGGGTGATGGAAATGGTACACATGTGGGAGCAGGTCCACAAGGCACAACAACACAAGAATAGGTGACCTAGGCTCCCATGTTACCTGCTTCCATTGCACTGATGCTTCTGTTACCCTCACTCATAATCTCACGGGGCTCCTAGTTACAGCTGGTGGATGATGAAAACACTCAGGCTTAGCCCAGAGATGGGTGAAGCAGAAGTGTTAAGGGATAAAAATGGACCGTTCCCACTTGGTGGCCACACTCAGGGTCACCCTAAAGACTGACAGTGAAAGGGAATTGCCCCTGTGGTGAATTTCAGGCAGAGTCTTTGCCCTTCACTGTGTGGAGGGAAACACACGGCCCCTGGGGTGGTGGGGAGAGCGTGGTTGGTGGCCCAGGCCTAGAAGAAGGAAGCCATGAAGGTTTGAAGTGATGAGGGAAAGACGTGTGGATGGACCCCTGGGAGCAGCTACAAAGAGAGCAGAGCCTCGGTCACATGTCCCTTCCCCTGAAGAGAGTCCCTGGGTGACTCACTAGACGCTGCCAGCCTGCTCTCTCCTCCCTCATCTCAGGGCCCTTGAACGAGGCCGTGGTGGTGACCGGGTGAGAGGCCTTGCGTGGGCCCGGCAGAGTGGATTCTCTCTCATCCATGCCCTTCTCCTGCTGCCACCACCGAGTGTCCAAACTGTCAGTGGCAGTGCCCAGTGTGGAGTCTTCAGCATGCTGCTGTCCCTGGGAGAGAAGAGGCCACCCAATGGCAGCTGACTACATCACACCTGTCCACCCTGTAAGGATGGTGGCATGTCCTTACGAAAACGAACACCTGCTGTGGACGCCAGTTTCCCTTCCCTGCACACAGTCCTCTGACAACTCCACCATTCTAGAGTTTCCCAAATGCCTGCTTCACTGACATGCGGTTCCACGAACCATCCCTTTTGACTCAAAGTCCTATGTTTTGGATCTGCTGGTCCGACCTTGTGTCACATCATCAAGAAGCATCTGGCATTACAGAATGGTGGAATGGCCTGTCCTAGGGTCAAATCTTCAGTCTGGCTGGAGGTGTTGTACCCAGATGCATTATAGCTGATGCACGTGGTCCCAATCAGCTAGAATATCTAGGCTCCAGCAATAAGGGGTGTGATGGGACTTGCCGCTGTGGCGTGCACGCTTCCAATTCCCGTAGTATCAAACTCAGCTGGGCACAGACCCTGATCTCCAGGGATGGAGCCTCCTCCAGGACACCAGTTCACTGATGCAGAGGCTGTGAATACAGCATGCTCGCCTTGGCCCTGTGGTGGCTGCTGGTGGGCAGGACAGTGAGGAGGGGTGACTGAGCCCTGCTGTCAGGGACAAAGGCTTCTTCAGGGGGTGAGGGACTCTGGAGCCTGCAGGACCCACTGCAATGTTTCCTAGCACTTCTATAGCACTAGTGACAGTGGCAGGCAATTGGAGCAGTCATGGCCTGACAAAGGCGAGGGGGCCAACTGCTGAGACCCTTTGGGGTGAAGGTCTAGGTCATCCGACCAGGCAAGCCACCTGGCCAGCTGAAGTGTTGGCTATGGTGGAGGCAGAGGGTCTGGAAAGGCTGGGGAAGGAGGGAGGGCTGCACAGCAGCAGAGGTCTGGGACCCAGGTCACTCGCACCCCTCGTTCCTGCCTTATGGCTTCCCCAGGGCAGCAGTGGGGACTGCACCAGTGTGTCAAGTCTTTTGAAGAGTTGGTCCCAGCCACAGCTTGAAGGCTCCATCTTGAACTGGGGGGATGTGATGCGGACGAGAAATGTTTCTGAGGAGTGTAGGGGTTCAGCGAATTGAACCTCTGGCCCACCCTTCTCCCCCAGACTTTCTTGGTGGCCCTCGGGCTGCAGTCTGACTGTGCTGAGGAGCTCTGCAGACGCCTCTGGTCCCGTCTCACTTGCACACCTCACTCCCACCTTGCAGCTTCCCCAGGGCAGCAGCTGGGGCAGGTCCCCATGGGCAGACACACAGGGGCACCTACAAGGTTGGGGGTAGCAGTGCTCTTGGGGACACCCAGTGTGCTATGGGGGCCAGTG
Source organism: Loris lydekkerianus (assembly GCA_963574355.1). Taxonomy (NCBI): domain Eukaryota; kingdom Metazoa; phylum Chordata; class Mammalia; order Primates; family Lorisidae; genus Loris; species Loris lydekkerianus. Next base: position 29,790 of record CAUYPK010012166.1, on the reverse strand, counting down.
CTAGGAGGCCTCAGTCCTGGGTAAGGTTGAGCCCCAGCTGGCCCCCCCGCCCTCCGTAGTGGCTTGTCCTCCGCCTTTTACTCTCCTGGACCCTCTCTTCTATCCAGTGAGGTCACAGCTCAGACAAAATGTCTGCACACAAGTCCTTTGGGCAAACTCTGCTTTCAGAACAGTGGGGTGGGGTGGACCCAGGCTCAGGCACTGTCCCCCTGGAGTGGGGTTAATGAGCCACCCAAATAAGGGGCCAGAAAGGAAGGTAGTGACAGGGCAGCCCAGGTGGCAATGGAGACAGAGTGATGGGGCAGGATGCTGAGAAGGCTTTCTCTCAGCTCCTTGCTCAGTTTCCCCCGTGTAGCGTCTGGTGACTATCACTCCTGCAACTGCCACCGAGAAGTGGCCCTGGCACAGTTGCACTAGTCCCAACCTCTCTCTTCATTTCCAGGAACGTGCCCTCAGCCCACCAGACATGTCCGTCTAGGCACGTTCATAGCACACACCTGCTGTGTCACATTCCAAACCGTCTTTCCCTATGCGTCTGCCCTGCCATCGAGGTTGTCACACGCAGCCTGCGACATCCAGGGCTCCTTGATTTCTTCTCTTGCTTCTGCACACCCAGTTGTCACTTCCACCTCCAAAGGTCTCCCCAACTTGTCCCCTCCCTTTAATTCCTCTCGCACTCAGCCCAGGCCAGATCTTCCTCATCCTCCTAGTGTTTAACAAAAATTTCCAAACCGTGTGTCTGCCCGGAGCATCGCCCCGCCCTCCCTTGTCATGCTCACCGTTCATTATTAGCCAAGTTTTTGTTCTAGAATACCTCAATCAGTCATTCAGAAAGTGTTTGTTGATTACCCCTTTGCTCCAGAAGCAATGCAAAGAGACACGATCCAAACTCCGTGGCTCAGTGTTCCAGAATGTTTCCAAGCTGACGCTCGCTGTCTCTTTGGATCTTGTTCTCAACCTTCACATTCCCTGATGCAGCCCCCCGGGTCAAGTGGTGACAGCTGGGTCAGCATCTCAAGGGCCAGTGTGTAATTTGGGTCATTAACCCCACATGAGAGAAAGGAAGGGTTTCTAACTAGCAATATCCTAAGACACAGCATAAAGCCTTCAGTGGCATCAAGACTTGAAAGACACAGAAAGAAAAGTCAGTGTGACTGGGACAAGAGAGCAGGAACTGAGTCATGGGACTTAGAGGGATCTGAAGAGGGAAGCTGAGCCAGGTGTCCTCTGGTTCTGGGCCTGTCCGTACAGTGTTGGCACTGTGGCAGGCAGCCCTCAGGTGAGGGAGGTGGCTGGACAGCTCACATCCCTGTCCTCCCTCTGCCTGTGACATCTTCAGGATTTGAACACTGCACCACCCTTCCGTCTGTCCTGTCACCTTGTTTCAATACTGCATTTGCTTGTGGAGAGTCTGGACTCCAGCCACACATCCTCACAGCCCCCTCCACTCATCTGGGGCTCTGCCTCTTTCCCCTTCTGTCCTTGTTCTCACTTTTTCCAACTCTTTATGCTGACAACCTTACTGAGCCCACCCTGTAACAGGGCCAGAAATGACAGGCTTGGGGTCAATAGGCTGTGGGTGGGGGCACTCTACTAAGGCAAAGTGTGCAGAGGGGAGAGGTGTGAAGGCTGGGACTGGAGGTGGGGCAGCTGGGGCCGGAGGTGGGACAGCTGGGGCCGGAGGTGGGGCAGCTGGGGCCGGAGGTGGGACAGCAGAAGGCGGCAACATTAGTCTGAGTGGAGGGAGGAGAAGGGTCAAGGCTGGAGAAGAGCCAGGAGTGGTCTGGGTGGCCAAGGTCAGAGCTGGAGGCTAGGGGACCTTGGCTGGGATGGCGAGTGATCCCTGACTGCCAAAAAACCTAGGTGTTACCCATGAGATGGCAACACCGTGGGGGCAGACAGAGCAAGGCCCTGGGCCAGAAACGTTTCGTTTTGCTGTGACCTATCAGCAATAAGTCTAGTGACTTCCCTGCTCCACCCTCTGGGGTCCTGCAGTTGACAGTGGTTTGACCACCTGAGGATCTCTGGGGTTTCCTTTGGGGCTTCACTTCTTCACATAAGGCTTCACCGTCCCAGAGTGGCCACCTAGATGAGACTGTGACAAGTAATCTAGGTTAGTGGAGCTTGCCTGATTGTCCCCAACCTACCTTCCAACTCTGTGAGGCACCTATGTTTGTCCAATAACTTCCTTTCTGGGTTGAAGTTGTCAGAGTTAATTTCTGTTGCTTGTAGCCAAAGAATCCAAAATGACATAAATCCCTCTGGTCCCTGATGCTCTGGGATCTCACGTGGGGCTGATGTGAGCGTGGAGGGGACACACGGCAGAGGCTCTTCACCTGGGACATGCTTGCAGAGGCAGAGGCTGGTCAGGTGGAGCTCCACTTCCCTGGGACCCCACACCAGACCACACCCAGGCGTTGGCTGCCTCGTACTTTGGTGGCTTTTGGGGAAACTGCTTTAGTCCTAGAGTGGTGGCTTTAGGTGTTCTTTGACCATTCAATCCATGGTGGCATCTCTTGGGTTACTTGAGGAAAGGAACTGGGGCTGACCCCAGTCACCACACTTCTCTGCCACTAAATCAAAATTGCTCCTCCTTTATCTGTTTTACATATTTTATTTATAAAACTTTATTTGAAAAATTATATTTCCATACTAAAAACAAAGTTAAAAAGTCACTTCTTGGAAGGACTCAGGGCTTGAGCATTTTCCCAGATGGAAACTCGCAGAACATCTGGTTTGACTTTGTCAGGCTGACTGGCTCTCCAGGGCCAGTGACTCTCTGTTGGCAACTTCCATGGGCATAGAAGCTATTTTCTAAAATATCAAGGCTGAAATGCCAATTACACTGCCTGGGTGCCACCTCATGCTCAAGCATGACTCAACTCATGGGCAAAGTTGGCAGAGCTAAAGTGTTTGTAAGGCCTTCTGGAAGGGCACTCGGGGTGCATGTGGGAAGTCCAGGACCCCAAGCCCACTGGGCAGGGAATGTGATGTGAGACAACTCACATGAGCCCAGAGCACCCTCCCCCCCCCAACCAGGGACAGCAGCCCCCTGGGGCTGCCCTCATCACTGTGGCTGCAGCAGCACTGGGGAAAAATGGGCAGCAATTCTGGAATGGAGGGTGGGGGTGGGGCAGAGGTGAGATGAGCAGGTGTTTCAGGCACATTGCCAACACAGGAACAGGAGAGCCATTAGGATTAACAGTCTAAAAAATAAGAAGAAAATTATTGAACTATGGTTTTAAAGAGCAGATTGTGTTGGGATGCTTATTCAGGCCTCTGTAGATACCATTTTTCTTTTTGTACCAGGCCCTGTATCTGGTACCTCACACCCATGATCTTATTTCTGCCCTTGAAAATGTAATCACCGATGGACAGAAGACATAGATGGTGTTAGCTACATCTATAGACTTATGTGTATTTATTTATTTATTTATTTATTTATTTTAAAAGGCCCAAGGTCACCTTGCTAGTAAGTGGCAAGATTAAACTGAGCTCTGATCTTGCAGATTCAAAGGATCTTGCATTTTTACTTACACAATGAAAATAAGTGAAAATTTAAGTATTATATAGTATATTAAGAACTGCTTGAGATTGTTTAAGATATTCCTAAATTTATTAAAACATCTTCTTATCTGAAGAAAATTGTAAATAGCAGGAAATACTAGTCAAACAAATGATCAGCTTTTGAGACAATTTTTTCTTTTTGTATATTAACTTCCCATAGATTGAAGAATTCCCATTTTTGCACCTGTCAAATCTTTTAGCTTCTCTTTCTCCCCACCTTCCACCACTACACTGGATACCACTTTCACCTTTCGGCTGTATCACTCACGTGGCCTTCTAGTTAGCCTTCCTGCATCCTCTCCTGAGCTTCCAAATGCCCCAGAGTGCTGACTGCACAGTGCCCTATGATGTGTTCCCACTGTTCATGGGATTCATGTCCAAGGTTCTTCACACTCGGGTTCTCATCCACTTTGCCAGATTTTTTCTCCACACTTGGTGACAGTCTTTTGGGCTTCCCCAGCACTCTTCCAAGATTCCTGAAGGTCAAAATTATTTTATAATAACACTAAAATAATTTCCTGTGCAAAGGAGTTCCAAATAATTTATATAGATAAATTAGTTAGCTCCACTTCCTTCAACCTCAAGGAAGTGGGGCTAACTCCCTCCTCACTAAGTGTAGGTTGTGAACGTCCTGCAAAGGGGGCAGTAGTGAGAAGAGAAAAGAGTGACCTTCCTGTATAGAAACCTGACAAATGTCCTGATTGCCTGACCTGCCTCTGTTAGACGATCAAAGTTGACATAGACAAGATGAGGTCAGGCTGGTGGTACATACCCTGGATGGAATGTGATGAGATGGCACCTTTACTTTTGTGGCTTTTCTTCCCCCAAACCCATAAAGTCTGTCTAGTAAGAGAAAACATCAGGCAAACTCCAAGTAAGGGACATTCCACAAAACATCTACCATGTTCCTCAAAAGTGTCAAGGTCACCAAAACCAAGGAAAGTCTGAGAAATAAACATAGCCAAAAGGAACCTAATGAGATGGAACAACTAAATGTCACGTGGTGTCCTGCACAGAGAAAGGCACTGGGTAAAGCTGAGAAGGTCTGAACAATGTAGGGACTTCACATAAAACTAAGGTTTCAGCCTTGGTCCCCCAGTCACGACATACTGATGTCAGATGTTAATAATAAGGGGAACAGGGTGTGGGGTGTGAGATCTCTGTATGTGTCAGTAAATCTAGATGGTAGCTACTAATACCACACTGTGTAGTTGACATCTGTTAAGAAAATAGATCCAAAGTGTCCTCACTGCACGTGCGCACGCACATGGTAGCTATGTGAGGCAATGGATGGGTTAACCGGCTTGATTGTGCTGATCCTCTAACGAGGTATACATATGTCAAATCATCACAGTGTGTACCTTAAATACATACATTTGTCAGCTACACAAAACATTAATAATATTCTAAAGTAGGAAGTTTATTAAAAAAAACCACTGAGACAGTTTTGCCTTTTCCATGATGTTGACATTTTCCCTAATTGTACCAGTACCATGATGGGGATCAGGCAGTGACATCAAAGCCTACCAGGGCTCTGTATTCTCCACTGTTGCAGGGAATATGAATTATTGATTTTATTAAGTCTTGACTCTTAAGTGCCTGTCTTTTCAATAATCTGAGTCACAAAATGGGAAGTGCACAGAAAACATTTCAGCATGCCCAAATAGAAGGGTGACCTCGAGAGCTGAGCTAGTCTCTTTTATCTTTCTCTTTTTCTTTTTTGTTATCTGAATAGATTTAGTGGGTCCAAGTGTTTTTTGTTGTTGTTGTTGATGTTGTTGCATGGGTGAATTGTGTTGTGGTGGAGTCAGAGATTTTAATGTACCTGTTACCTGATACTTACAGTGTATCTTGTACCTGATAGGTAATTTTTGATCCCTCACCCACCTCTCATCCTCTCCTTTCCTGAGTCTCCATAGTGCATTTGGCTCTGTGTGACCGTGTACACCCATTGTCTAGATCCCACTGATAAGTGAGTACATGCAGTATGTCTTTTCCCACTCCTGAGATACTTCATTCAGGACAATGTCTTCTAGATCCATCCAAGTTTTTGCAAATGACATTATTTCATTCTTTTTCATGGATGAGTAGGACTCCATGATATATAAATACCACATTTTTTTAACCCACTCATCAGTTGATGGGCATTTAGATTGATTCCATATCTTTGCAATTGTGAATTGTGCTGTGATAAACATATGAGTGAATATGTCTTTTTGATACAGTGATTTCTTTTCCTTTAGGCTGATACACCACAGTGGGATGGCTGGATCAAATGGGAGGCCCATGCTTAGTTCTTTGAGGACTCTCCATACTGTTTTCCATACAGGATGCACTAATTTACGTCCCCACCAACAGTACATCAGTGTTTTCTATTTACCCCATCTGGGCCAACATCTATTGTTTTTCTTTGTTGATTTTTTTTTTTTTTTTTTTACTTTTTAATAATAGTCATTCTGACAGAGGTAAGGTGCTATCTCATTGTAGTTTTAAGTTGCATTTCTCAGATTAGTGATGTTGAGATTATTAAATATGTTTGTTGGCCACTTATATATATTTTGAGAAATACCTGTTCACTTATTTTGCTCTTTTTTTAATGGTCTGATTTGGAGGATTTTCTTACTAATTTGACTTCCTTATAGATTCTGGATATTAGTTCTTTGTTGGAAATACAGTTTGCAAATATTTTTTTTCCCCATTCTGTAAGCTGTGTGTTCTGTCAGTTATTTCTTTTGATGTGCAGAAATTTGAAGTCTAATTAAATCCCATTTTTTTTCTGTTTTTGTTCCACTTGTTTTTGAGATATTAGTCACAAATTTTTTGCCTAGGCCAGTGTCTGGAAGAGTTTTTCCTAAGTTCTTTTCTAGAATTTTTATGGTATCAAGTTTTACACTTAAGTCTTCAATCTTCTTGAGTTAATTTTTGCGTATGGTGAGAAATAGGGATTCAGCTTCATTCTTCTGCACGTGACTCTCCAATCTTCCCAGGATGATTTATTGAATAGGATGTCCCTTCCCCAGTGTATTTTTTTGTCTGCTTTGTCAAGGATCACTTGAGGGTAGTTGTATGGTTTTAGTCCAGTGTTGTCTATTCTGTTCCATTGATCTGTCTATTTTTATACCAGTACCATGCTGTTTGGGTTGCTATTGACATAAAGTACAACTTGAGTTTGAGTAATGTAATACCTCCATATTTTTTCTTTTTCTTTAGAATTGCTTTGACTATTAGAGCTCTTTTTTGATTCTATGTCTAACTCTGTGAAAAATGATGTAGGCATTTTGTTGGAAATTGCGTTGAATGTGTAAATCACTTTGGGCAGTTTGGACATGTTAACAATATTGATTCTTCCAGTCCATGAGTGCTGGGTGTTTTTCCCATTTGTTTATGTCATCCATGATCCCTTTCATCAGTGTTCTTCATTCTCCTTGTAGAGACCCTTCACCCCCTTGGTTGTGCATATTCATAAGTATTTTATTGTTTTTTTCTGATATTGTAAATGGTATTGCGCTCTTGATTTGATTCTCAGCTTGACTGATATTAGTGTATACAAGGTTACTGATTTGTAGTAGTTTTGTAACCTGAGAGTTCACTGAATTTATTTATCAATTCTAGGAGTCTTTTGGAAGAGACCAAAGGGTTTTATAGATATAAGATCATTATCATTAGCAAATAGGGATAGTTGGACCTCCTCTTTTCTGATTTGGATACCCGTAATTTCTTTCTCTTGCCTGACTTCCTTGGCTAGGACTTCTGGGACTATGTCAAATAGAAGTGGTGACAGTGACCACCCTTGTCTTGTTTCAGTTCTTAAAGGCAATGCTTTCAACTTTTCCCCATTCACTGTGATGTTGCCTGTGGTTTTGTCATAAATGGCTTTTATTATTTTGAGGTATGTTGCTTTTATGCCTAGTTTATTGAGAGTTTTAATTATGAAGGGGTGATATATTTTACTGAATACTTTTTATGCATCTATTGAGATGATTATATGACTTGTGGTGAATCACATGTATTGATTTGCTATGTTGAACCATCCCTGCATCCACAGGATGAAACTCACTTGATCTTGGTGAATTACCTTTTTGATATGCTATTGAATATGGTTTGGTGGTATTTTGTTAAGGATTTTTGCATCTATGTTCATGAAGGATATTGGTCTGTGGTTTTCTTTTCTTGTGCCCTTTCCTGGCTTTGATATCAGAGTGACAGTGACTTTTAGAATTAATTAGGGAGCATTCTCTCTTTCTCTGAATTATAGAACAGCTTCAGTAGGAGAGGTACCTGTTCTTTGTAGTTCTGATAGAATCCAGCTGTTAATTCAACTAGTCTAGAGTGGAAGAATTTTTACTACTGATTCAATTTTTCTACTCATTATTTATCTATTCAGGACTTCTATTTCTTCCTGATTCAAGCTTGGGAGGTGTGTGTTTTTAAAAATGTATTCATTTCCTCTAGATTTTCTAGTGTAGTGAATATAGGCGTTGTTGGATGCATACTTTGTATTTCTGCGGTATCAGTTGTAATGTCTCCTCTTTCATTTATGACTGAGATTATTTTAATTCTCTCTCTTCTTTTCTTGGATAACATAGCTAGTGGCCCATCAGTTTTGTTTATTTTTCCAAAGAAACAAATTTGTGTTTCATTGATCCTGTGTGTGCATGTGTGTGTGTGGCATAAAGTTTTGAGGTGTGGCATTATGTTTTTAAGTTATGATATTTCTATCTTTTTGATGTAGGCAGTTGGTACTATAAATTTCCCTGTTAGAACTTTTTTTATTGTACCCTAGAAATCTTAGTAGCTTGTATATCATTCAGTTTGAACAACTTTTTAATTTCCATCTTGATTTTGTTGTTGATCCCAGAATCCTTCAGCAGCAGGTTGTTTAATTTCCATGAACTTGTATAGTTATGAGAGTTCTTCTTGGAATTGATTACTAGTTTTATTCCACTGTGGTCTGAGAAAATATATGGTATAACTTAGATTTTTAAAAATTTTCTGAGATTTGCCTCAGAGAAGGTCTGTCTTGGAAAATGTTCCATGTGCTGATGTGAAAAATATACATTCTGCAATTTGGGGGTAGAATGTTCTTCAGATATTGATTAGGTTGATTTATTTTAAAGTCCCATTTACATTTGTTAATTTTCTGCCTCACTGATCTGTCTTTTGGAAGAGACCAAAGGGTGCATCAGTGGAGGATTGAAGTCCCTAATTATTATTATGTTGCTATTCATTTCATTTATTAGCTCTAGTAGTATTTATTTCATGAATCGGGGAGTTCCAGTATTAGGTGCATATATAACATATATATTTAGGATTGTTTTATGTTCTTATTAAATTGATCTGTGTGTCCTTATATGATGACTTTGTCTTTTTTTATTTGTTTGTTTTACTGCTATTTATTTAAACTCTGTTTTACCTGATATAAGAATACCTGCTCCTACTCATTTTTGTTTTCCATTTGCATGGGATAGTTTTTCCATCTTTGTACAATGAGCATTTGAAATTCTTTATAAGTCAAATGAATTTCTTGGAGACAGATATTTTGGTTGTATCTTTTAATCAATTATGTCAATCTATAGCTTTTAAATGGGGCATTTAGACCCTTTACATTTAATGCTAATATTGATAAGTGAAATAGTGTTTGAATCATATTGATGCCCTGCCTCAGAAGACATGAAAGTTCTTGGTGTGGTTTTTTTGTGGGAAAGGAGTGAGCTCTAAGCTCTGAGTGAGCTCCAAGCTCTGTGGAAGCCTGGGTATGACAGGTGCTCTGCCTGAGGTGGGATAGCTGCTTTCAAGTGCCCTGACTTAATTGTCCCCTGTGAAACCCTCGCAGGCTCTGAATTGAAACAGCCTTTCAGTAGCAGTGGATGGGGGAGGGTAAGGGGAGGAGAAGGCCCCAAATGGTGGGGAGCTGGTGTCCTTTGTCCTAAGGGGCCCTCTGATTTGTTTACTCTCCTCTTAGGTGGAAGTGGCCTGTTCTGAATGTTCAAACTCCAGGAGAACCACAGTTACCCTGGGACCACTAGTCCCACAAGGCTGCTGTGGTCTGAGTGGGTGCTGAGGGGTGATGACTATAGATCCAGAGATGTAGAGCCCCCGGGGTCAGGACAGTTGCAACAACACTGCTTGTCTGTGAAGGGAGGGAAATGAGCTGCACTCTCCATGCAAAACCCAGCATAGTGAGTAGAGTACTAGTGGAGGCATACCCTCTCCTACCCTTTGCAAGCCTAGAACCAGGTGTCTTGAAGTTCACTTGACCAAAGAGCTCATGCTTGGGAGCAGAGACAACTGTGTCCTCAGCTTTGGGTGGTTGGAGAGGAAGAGGTCCTCATCTTTATGCCTCTTCCCAGACTCTGGTTCTGCTTCTGCTCTGAGGTGGGGACACTCTCCTACCCCATGACTCCTCTCTGCACTGGTATCTCCACTGGGAGGGGTGCAGAAAACTTTGGGTCCTGAATCAGGAGCTCTCTGGTGCAGGAGAGTGTGCACCTCCATCTGCTGTCCTGAGAAGCATTTGTAGCACTTCCTAATCCCTGGGGACAGCTGGCCACATGGTTCGGAGCTCCAGGAGTGGAGGCAGCTAGCTGTATGGGTCAGAGCTCCAGGAATGGGGGCAGCCCACCATATGGGTCAGAGCTCCAGGACTGGGGGCAACCCACCATATGGGTCAGAGCTCCAGGAATGGGGGAAGCCCACCATATGTGTCAGAGCTCTGGGAATGGGGGCAGCCCTCCATATGGTCCAGAGCTCCGGGAATGTTGCTGCTCTTCTGTGTCTCCCTCCTCCTTTGTGGTCGTCATAGTCTAAGCAGCTGCCAGGGAATGTTTGTGTGGGATGCAGTGACAGGGAGACTGATGGACTGTGACTTTCTAGGAGCATGGAGGCACCTAGTGTGTGCACAGGCAGTGTGATTCCTGCCATCTCTACCTGGGTCTGTGGTGGGAGGGAGTGACCCTACATAGTGCATAGCATCGTGCTCTGCTCCCAAGAAGCTCTCAGTACACCAGTGGCAGCAGGGCCTGGATTTGTCAGGGCAGAAGGGCTCTCTGACAGATCAGGAGCTGGCAGACTGCACAGGTGTGTGGGAAAGAATAGTAAGCACTCCCATCTGCCCTTTCTGCTGGTTCTGAATCCTTCAGGGTTCAGTCTCCACCAAATCTTCCTCTTTGCCACTCCTGCCCATGGGATCTCTGGTGAGTGTAGGTTCTGACAGCTATACCTCTGTATGTCACCTGGGTTGTGCTTTTTCACCTGAAACTTCTTCTTTTTTTTTTTTTTTTTAGGTATAATCTGGCAATTTTTGTCTCTAGTTGGCCATCTCACCCTCTCCAAGCTGTTCTTTTTTCATAGAATATCATTTTTACTTGAAAGAACAACTGAAAGACAAAATATAGTAATTTGAACTTAAGTATTTGGCAGAGTTGCTGAAAAATTAATGAAGCGCGCCTGTCACTGCAAGGAAAACAACCGGCAGTATTTGTGGTGGGTGATGAAGTCTGAACTTTCAAACATTAATTAGAATTGTTTACAATGGTCATTGACTCAAGTGGTACCCTGGAACCTAGAACAAATCTTTGTTGATAGAGCTTATTTTCAATTTCTTCATTTTCCATGTTTTGAATATTAAAATTATAATACTCAAGTCATGTTTGACTTCTGAAATTATAAGAGATACAAGATACAACATACAAGGTAACAAATTGAGTATGACAATTTTATTACAGTTTTTTTCTTTCTTAAAATGTGTACACATATTTTTGGCACCCTCGTATCTGTATCTCTATATTTTTATTTGACAAGTCTAATTGACTTGTCCTGGGTTTGGTGAATGCTGGGAATAATTTATTACAGGACAGAGAGAGTGGAGGGACCATGGCTGCTCCCTACATCTGTAGAGTGAGAAGGTTGTCAATGTCCTTCCCAGTCCAAAGGGAGTTTGATGTCCTAAATAGAAGATTCCGGATGGGCTCAGTGATCTGTGGGAGGATGAGGCGTTTTTTGGGCAAAGCCTAGGACAGGGGTCTTGTGAGAAGGACTTATTGTGGGGCACTGTGAGCAGATGGGGAAGGAGAGAAACCAGAGAAGTCACGAAAAGGTGTGGGGCCAGGAGGTGGTCTTGGCTGGGTCCAGCTTCTGCTTGGTCCCAGGGGGCTGTGGAGTAGGAACGGCACCACAGAGATGGTCCTGTTTTGGGAAAAGCTGGTTGGTCTTGTGTACTAGTCAGGCACTCTATGTGTGTGGGAGTGACCTTCTGGGAACGAAATCTGTCGTTGTTCCAAGGGCAATTCTTTGGAAAAGGGAAGCTGTGAATCTTCAGCAGCCCACACTCCCGACAGCTGGAGACAAGACAGTGGCCAGAGATCTGGGCATGGCACAGGGAATGTCTGCCACAAGGTTTCAGCGACCCCTGCGTGCTCTGAATAAAAGCCCTCAATCCCCAAAGCCAGAATGACTTGGGGTGACACAGGGCACATGAGACCAACAGGTACATTCCCCCGACAGGGATTCCTGCATGGATCAGCTGAGGCCCTGGCTGAGATTCAAGAATGAGCTGGATCTCAGAGCTCCTTTGTGAGCCCAGTCCTTGGGATCAAGAGTTCCTTTTGATCCTCACCGTTTCAAAGTTGGCTTTGAAAAGTGCGTGAGCATATGTGTGTGCAGGGAGTGCAAGTGTGTGTGTGAATGTGCACAGGACATGAAAATCAATACATGTACATCACTGTATGTAGCTCCATTGCCCCATGCTGCCTGGCCAGATGTGGCCACGCTTCTGTACGCAGAGCACAAGCACTGGTGTGTGTGTGTGTGTGTCACACCATTTGGACCTACTAGAAAAGAACAGTAAGGCTATAGAATCAGAAGTGAAAGGGTATGGGTGGTGGACAAATGAACTAACAGAAAGCTCCACCTGTAAGGTGATCAGGATGGGGAGGGAGGGAAGTTGTAGGCACGGGTCATTGGAAAGGCAAAGGGATTTGTCTGTCTGGACACCTGAGCACAGGAAGGCAACTCTTGGAAGTGTGCTGGTGATGGCAGCGGGTGCACAGAGGGCGCTCCAGCACCTGACTGGTAGGTGAAGAGCAGACTCAAAGCATCTGGATCGTCCACATCTGGGAAGAGAGCTGCAAAATTAAATATGCGCTAACTTCATTCTGTCTCTCAGATTATCTCACTTCAGGGAAACTGAGGAAGCAGTGGAAATGGTAGCTCTCAGAACTCTGTCTGGGGAATTTCTTCTCTAATCAAAATTCAGGTCCCCAAAAGGTTTCCAGATGTTTCGGTTTTGAGAACCATGCTACTGGGATATGATTGTTTTGGTGAAACCAACCTGACCGTAAGTGAACTTTGCCTGAGAGTCTATTATATGCCAAGATTCTTATTGTCTAGAGAATAACCACGTGTAGATTATTTAATCAATGTTTAGTTGAGCCAATCAGTTTCTCATCAGACAAAAATGCTGTGATAGTAATATTCTGTCTCTGTAGTCTATTATTTTCTTCTTTACCCAACAAGATAAAAACATCTTTCTCCATAGCAAAGTGGCCCTTTCCCCAGGCATGCTGTAAACAGGATGCGCCCCATCTGTGTGGCTTTCCCCCTCTGTCACAAGCCACCTGCATTCACAACTCACTGCTGCACTCCTGGTGACCCTGCCACACCGCGAGGGAAAGGTTGGCTTCAGGAGGGATGTTTTGCTAAGAGATGACGCCAAGCTCCTAACAATGCCAATTTCAATACTAAAGAGAAAAAAAAATGCATCTTTTATAAGAAACAATATAAATTGGACTAGATACCAACCTTTCAAGTGAATAAAATTATAAAATCAATCTTCACAGCTAACATTTACAATCACTATGCTAAGCACTTTGTGGAGGGTAACTCAGTTCATCCTGATAAGAGCCTGTGAGGTAAGCACTCCTGTGATTCTCATGTTTGAGATGAGGACTCGAGGCACAAAGGAATTATCCAGCCCCGAGATGGTGGAGCTGGGATTTGAACCCAGGCAGGCTGAATCTGGTATGGCCTATGTTCCTAGTGAGCTTCCAGACTCTGGCCGGGGCACTGGCTCCGATATGAGGAGAAGGAGGTGGTACCTGGATTATCCAGCCAAGAGGACTCTATGTACAGCCACTCTTTCACCATGTCCTGTCCTCGTTGGCATTTGGTCCATGCACAGAGCAGAACCTGGCACAGAGCAGAACCTGGGAAGCAGGGCATCTTCCAGACATGGCGGGAGGGAAGGGAGCCACCTGCAGGATGGGTTGCTTAGGTGGCTCAGGTGGGAAAGGGTAGAGTCCTTGTCACTCACCTGGTAGGAAGCCTGGCTGAGAGGAGGCAGCTTAGGGAGAAAACATGCTGGGGGCACAGGGGATGGATGGAGGTCCCTACCTAGCCTGCACCTCCCACCAGCTGCGTGACCTGGGCACAGCAGACACCTCTGCTCCTCATTTTCTTCCTCTGTGATGAGAGTGGTTTGGTGAATGAAATCAGATTTGCAGATGTAAGTATGGGTGAAGATGGGCCAACATGTGAGACTCACCCAGTGGAGATCATAAAGCCGGCTTCATTGTCAGTTTGAGAAAGAATTGTGCAGTCTATAGTGTCAGTAATTAACGAGTTATTTGAAAATAAATTAATTAGGTCCTTATCTTCCCATAAATTTCATAGTCAACTCTGAACATTGTAAAGTGTTCCATGTTTTAAAAAATAAAATCCCTGAGAAACAGTAAGAAACATAAGTAAATATTAATTTCAGAATGAGAAGGGACTTTTTCATAAAAGTAAAAGAAGAAATCACAAGAGGATTTCTTTTAGGTATTATTACTATACCTAAAAGAAAAAATTTAATCTAATAGAAAAATTTAGAAGGCCTATTTAACAAAAATGGTTAATGTTTCTTGCCTGTCTTTTAAATTTTTGTTAAAATAATGGTAGTTTTTATCTACATTATTATTATTAATTTTATTTGTAGATCTTTAATAAAGCATGAGTTTGAATCACTTCAAGTATTTTTTTTTTCCGTTAAGTGGTTGCTCATGTCCTCTACCCATTTATTTTTTGTTGTTTATTTTTTTTTGGTGTGTTCACCTTTTGCTTATTGATTGGCAAAACTCTTTTTAGATTAAAGAGATTAACCATTTATCTATTATATACTGCAAAATTTCCCCCTTAGTATATATATTGCTTGTTATTTGAAGTGCAGTTTCCTTTTAACTGTTCTTTTTTAGTAAATGATAAGTTTAAATACTTGAATCCACTTTTCTTTTGTATTTTTTGGCTTTCAAACCTCTCTACTTCAATATTAATAAAGGTTTTGCTGAATATTTTCCCCCATAATTTTATGATTTTATATTTTGCTTTTAAATATTTTATCCATCTGGAATTAATTATGATTCTAAGAGGGAGCCAAAGATTCAGCTTTATTTTTTACAAATGTCCCAAAAACATTTATTGAGTAATTTTTCTCTATTCATTTGAAAAGGCATGTTCTCATATACTTAATTCTGTTTTCATATACAGCAGAACCTCCATAGCTGACCCCCACCCTACACTGACCCCCTCCTTAAGCTGACTTAGTTTTCACAGACTGGACATGCACCATGTGTACCTCTCTGTATGTTGCCCAGTCTGCTACAGTCCTTGGGTGGTCAACTCACAGAGAGTCCACTGTACTTTCTTCTGTTTGAAAGAATGACCGGCATTCTGTTCCATTGATTCACCTGTCTACTTCAGGGTCAGGTTAGCATGCTTCTGCTCTCATTTGATAATGCACTTGACTATCTGATAGAACTTATTTAAATCTGATTTAAATCAATCTTCTTTCTCCCCACTCCAGAGTTTTCTTAGCTCTTTTTCCACGTTCTCCTCTTTCTAACATGCTAAATTCATATTGGAATTTTTATTGCATTACTTCAAATTGTATTTAGAGATCATTAACATTTATAATAGAGATTTCTCTGAAAAAAAAAACAAGGCATACATCTTATTTTGTACTTTAAAAATTAAAAAAGCACATGCACACAAGTTGAAGAGTGAAATGCTACTTCAATATGTAAAGTAGAAGCAATATTCCCTTAACATATTTACACCTGTATTCCTCAATAGTATTCATACTGCCATATCTATTGTTTTCTACTGGGTGAGTGAGCAGTGAATTATTTCAATAGATTCAGAGAAAATTGTTAATAAAATTCAGCACCTATCTGTGATTAAAAACTCAACAAATCAGCAATAGCAGGGGAGTATATCAATCTAATAATGAGCATCCAAGAGAAGCCTAGTTTAGCTGGACGGACCCCTGCTCCCCCCCAAAAAAGAGAAAACTCAAATTACAAAAATCAATACTGAAATTGGGAACATTACTTCTGACTTCGCAGAAATATCCTACAAAAAAAAAAATGCCAACAAATTAGATGACCTAGATGAAACAGACAAATTCCTAGAAAGATACAAACTACTCCAACTGAATAAAAAAATAAAATATATGTCTATATCTGTAACAAGTACAGAGATTGAATCAGCAAGTCAAAATCTTTCCCTAAAGAAAATCCCAGGACTAGGTGGCCTAAGTGATGAATCCTATCAAATTTTTAAAGAATTAACACTAATCCTTCACAGACGCTTCCAAAATATGGAATATGATGATTCATTATATAACTCATTCTATACAACCTATATTAATCACAACCAGGCACAGACATCACAAGGAAACTACTGACTAGCATCCCTTGTGAATAGTGATGCAAAAATCTGCAATAACATAGTAGCAACACATGCCAATGACATGTGAAGAGGATTATCCACCATGACCGAGTGGGTTTTATTCCAGAAACAGAATGCTGCTTTAGCATTTAACATTTCCATTTGCATCAACTTTGTATTTTTTTTTTTTTTCTGTTTTGAGACTTCATATTTCTTTGGTGAGACCTGTGAGGTTTGCATTTGTTGCAAGTATGTTTGTAATTGCCTCTTGAAACATTTTACTGATGGCTGCTGAAAAATTTTTGTCAGATGATTCAAACCTCTCCTACCTTGCTGTTGGATTCTGCTGGTGGTTTTTCATTCAGTTTGAGATTTTCCTGGTTCTTTGAGTGATGTTTGATGGAAACCTCAGCATTTGAGGCATTAGTCTTTGAGACTGTAGATGTTAAACTCTCTGTCTGGGCTGGTTTCTTCTGATGTTGCTCTGGGCAGAGGAAGTGGTTGGGGCTGTCTTCCTCCTACCAGGTGAGTGGGGAAGAACAGGCTCCCCACCAACCCCGCTGGACTCCTGAGGGTGGGGCTTCTTCCCTAAGGAGCTGAGCAAAGGTGAGAGGTCAGCTTCCCACTCTGCTTCTGCTGACACCTCCTGGACTGGGAGGTGTGGGAGTACTGAACTCGGAGGTGGGGGTGTCCTCATTACCTCCAAGTGGTGTTCAAAGTCCAGCCTCTCCAGCAGGCTTCTGACACCATTCCAGTAGCGGAGGGGAAATGGGTTGAAAACACAGCTTCCTGTTTGTGCTTCTCTGACACATGGGAGGTGAGTGCACCTCCTTATGACCTGGAAGGCAAGGCTGAAATTCTCAGTTCCTGATTCAGCCTTTGTTGTACCATTGGAAACGAGGATGCAGGTCCTCTCTCTCTGAGTGGTTATTTACTAATAATTTTCAGTCTTGCTGAAAATAATTTCCCCTTTCCTTTGGCTGGAGAAAGCAGGCTTTTTAGAGGGCTCTGGGTTTATTTGACTGAGCTCATCGGAGTTTCTGGGTTGCAGATCCCCCAGAACCAAGTTGGACGCATGAAATGAAGAGGAAGCCCAGGAAAATCACCGCTGTGCCATTCTTAGGTCCTGAAGTCCCAAGCCAGTTGACCATCTTCTCTCTGCCATTCAGAGTCTTCTTATGTTCAGTTTATACACAGGTCATTTCAAAAGTTTTGAGATACACAAACATCAAGAAATGTAGAATCTGCATAGACAGAAACAAATGAACCCTTCCCAGGAACACTGATAAGTGGAGCAAGTTGGAATTTGCATGAGTGAATCAGGAAGGACACTGTTGACTGTGTTTCTTGGAAGTGAAATAAGGATCCTCACACAAACTGCCTTGTGTGACCGGGGGTTTTTAGCTGGACTTAGAGGAATGGGGAAATGCAATTCTACTATTTCTTCCTGGGAGCAAAATCTCCCCTACTCTGGTTTTAATTTGGCATTTTATGATTCTATTTCATCTTTTCACAGCAAAGCTGAAGATTTTATTTTACCTTTACTTATTTTTTTTTCTCCAACATTTCTTGGTTGAAGTTTCTGACCAAGGATCTGTCTTTGCAAGACAGATTTCCTGATCATCTCAATTTTTATTTGTCTGAAGAAGTCTTTCTTTGTCTTTTACTTTTGAAGAATAATTTTGTTGGGTATAAAATTCTAGGTTGGTATTTTTTTCTTTCAGTGCTTTCAAGATTTCCCAAGTGTAGACTCCTAGATGAACCAGAAGTAGAATCACTTAGTTCACAGGGTCTGCACAACTTCAATGCAGAGTTGCATCACCAAATTGCATGCAAAAGCATTTTCCAGTTTACTTTTCAGCCAACAATAGTCATGTGTCATTTAACAATGGGGATACGTTCTGAGAAATACGTCATTAGTCTGTTCCATTGTAGTGTGAGCACCAAAGAGTGTGTTTACACAGACCTGGATGGTCTAGCCTACTGCACAACTGGGAGGTATGGGATAGCCTACTTCTCCTAGGCTACAGATCTGCACAGCATGTTACTGTACTGGATACTGTAGGAAATTATAACACAGAATGTATCTAACGTAGAAAAGGTACAGTAAAAATACAGTATAAAAGATAAATGATTATACACCTGTACAGGGCACTTACTATGAATGCAGCTTGCAGAACTGGAAGTTGCTCTGGGTGAGTTGTGAGTGGGTGGGGAGTAAATGTGAAGGCCTCAGACTTACTGCGCACTACTGCAGACTTTATAAACACTGTACAGTAAGGTGGCCCTAAATTTATAAAAACAATACCTTATTTTTTGAGACAGTTTTACTTTGTCACCCTCAGTAGAGTGATGTGCTGTCACAGCTCACAGCAACCTCAAACTCTTGGGCACAAGCGATTCTCTTGCCTCACTCTCCCTAGTAGCTGGGTCTACAGGCACCCACCACAATGGCTGGCTATTTTTACAGATGAGGTCTTGCTTTGGCTCAGGCTGGTCTTGAACTCATGACCTTAGGAGATCCACCCACCTCAACCTCCCAGAGTGCTAGGATTACAGGTGTGAGCCACCATGCCCAGCCAAAAGAATAATTTTCTTTTTTAGCTCACTGTAATCGTATTATTTTACAATGTTTTTCACCTTATTAAACTTGTAGTAGTTTACAAAACAAACACATTGTGTAGCTGTACAAAAATATTTTCTTTCCTTTTATTCTATTCTATTTCTTTTTGTCTATTTAAATTTTTAAAATTTTTTAAAATTTAAATTTTTTTTATTTTTTTATTTTTTGAACTTTTTTGTTAAGAATCAAGACACAAACAAACACAATGGCCCAGTCCTACACAGTGTCAGGTTCAGCATCATCACTGTCCTCCACCTTCATGTCATGTCCCACTGGAAGGTCTTCAGGGCAGTAAGGGGCTGGAGCTATCATCTGCAGTGACAGCAGTGCCATCTTCTGGAATACCTCCTGAAGGGTCTCCCTGAGGCTGTCTTACAGGTAATGATTTTATATAAGTAGAAGGAGTACACACTAAAATAAAAATAAAAAATATAGTATAGGTAATAAATTTTTGAAGTCTATTGTAATCTTTTGGGACAGATGTGTATGTGGCCTGTCATTGACCAAAACGTCCTTACTCAGCACATAAATTCTACCCCAGCACACATTTCAGAAAAACATGTTCAGAATGATTCGTTTTGTCATCTGGTGGGGTGAAATTATGTCTCATTGACTTAGATAGCATTTCCCAATTAGTAGGAAGTTTGGGAATCTTCTCCCTTATCTGTGGACCATCCAGTTTTTCTTTTCTCATGAGGTGCCTGCTCATTTCCTTAGGTCACATGGATAACTTTGGATGCTTGCCTTTTTCTTGTTGATTTGTAGAATATCATTACACATTCTGCATATCAGTCTTTGTCAGTCGTTTTCCCAATTCCTAACTTACCCTTCCTCTTGGTTGTGGTCCCGTGTTGTGCTAATTGTATGTTGTACTATGTTGTTTAGTGTTTTCATTTCTCTGAAGTCTAATCTTTCATGTTTACCCTTAATGGCTTAGTTTTACATTTCATTTAAGAAGTCATTTTCTTTGTAATGTAGTCATTATAACTTTTTCTCACTATTCATTTCATCAGGTTTTTTTTTTTTTGAGGGGGGAATAATTTAGCTGTTATTTTGCTAAATATTGAGTTTAATGCTTAGTTTTTTTCTTTTCTTTTAGTAAAAGTTGGGTTGAAGGATTCTGCTTGTCATTCCATGTAGTGGGACTTGCTTTCTTTTCCTTTTTCTACTTAGGTTATTACATTAATTTTATTGCCTTATAGTCAGAGAGTCTGATCTGTGTTTTTATGTCTTTCTCTAAAGCTGAGTCTAAATTGTGGGATCTCAGCATTTTCTACCACCCACAGGGTAGAAGTCTCAAAAGTTATAACAGCACAGGTGTGGATGCCTGTGTGGCAGGAGAGAATGAATCTTACCAGACACTAAGAGGAGGCATATAGAACTTATAGTTTCTCTACAGTGCAGAAAAGGTTCACATATACAAGGTATGACAATGAAGTTCATGAACTCATCCTAGAAAAAGTGCAACATACCTAACTCTTTGCTGAATGCCAGTATGGTCACCTTCAAAGTACTTCCTTTGGGAAGGTATGCCCTGGTACCAACTCCTAGTCCACCCTTCAAAGAAATTTTAGAAGTATATTTTTGAAATGGCCTTTATAGCTGTCATTGTATTACCCTTGATATTCTGAATGCCATCAAAATTTCCCCTTTCAATATTTCTTTTATTTTTGAGTAAAGAAAAAGTCACTGGGGGCCAGATAAGGTTAGTAAGAAGGGTATTCCAATACAGTTATATGTTTACTGGTTAAAAAATCCCTCACAGACAGTGCTGTATGAGCTAGTGCATTGCCGTGATGCAAGAGCCATGAGCCAAGAGCAAAAGGGAACACTTCTGCACTGCTGGTGGGAATCCAAGCTAGTACCTTGCATGTAAATACAGACCTGACATTTGATCCTGCAATTTCTCTACTTGGTGCCTACCCCAAAGGCCAAAAGTCAATTGCCAACAAAATTATATGTTAGTAAAAAGTTCAGGTTGTTTTTTTGTTTAACTTTTTCATGCAGACTTTTCAGCACTTCCAAAATAGTAAATTTGGTTAACTGTTTGTCTAGTTGGTACAAATTCATAATAATCTTTCTGATATGTATATCAAAAATGGTTAGCAACATCATTTTGACTCTTGCTTTAGACTGACAGAACGTTATTGGTCATGGAAACTTGGCTGACTTCCATTGTGCACTTGGATGCTTTGTTTCAGAGTTGTGCTGGTATAGTCATGTTTCATCATCAGTGATAACATGTCCTAAAACATCATCTTGCTTCTCCAAAAGGTCTTGACAAACTTTGACCCTCTTTTGCTTTTTTTTTTTTTTTTAATTGCTGGGGATTCATTGAAGGTACACAGAACCAAGTTACATTGATTGCCTTTGTTAGATAAAAACCCTCTTATAATTGTGTCCTGCCCCCAAAATGTGTACCACACTCCTTGTCCTGCCACCCCCTCCCTCTTTCCCCTTCTCAACTCTCCCCACCCTCCACCATGTACTAGGACCTTAATTGTCCTCATATCAGAATTGAGTACATAGGATTCTTGTGGTGCTTTACTAAGAATAATGTGCTCCATACCCATCCAGGTTAATACAAAGGAAGTAAAGCCTTCATATTTTTTAGTGGCTAAATAGTATTCCATGGTATACATATACTACAGCTTGTTAATCCATTCCTGGGTTGGTGGGCATTTAGTCTGTTTCCACATTTTGGAAATTGTAAATTGAGTTGCAATAAACAGTCTAGTGAAAGTGTCCCTGTGGTAAAAGGATTTTTTTTCCTTCTGGGTAGATGCCCAGCAATGGGATTGCAGGATCAAATGGGAGGTCTAGCTTGAGTTCTTTGAGGGTTCTCCATACTTCCTTCCAAAAAGTTTGTACTAGTTTGCAGTCCCATGAGCAGTGTAAAAGTGTTCCCTTCTCTCCACATCCATGCCAGTATCTGCAGTTTTGAGACTTTGTGACAAAGGCCATTCTCACTGGGGTTAGATGGTATCTCAGGGTGGTTTTGATTTGCATTTCTCTAATGATTAGGGACAATGAGCATTTTTTCATGTTTGTTAGCCATCTGTCTGTCTTCTTTAGAGAAGGTTCTATTCATCTCTCTTGCTCAGTGATCTGAGGGATTGTTGGCTCTTTTTATGTTTATTAATTTGAGTTCTCTGGAAATCCTAGTTATCAAGCTTTTGTCTGAATCAATATATGCAAATATCCTTTCCCAAAGTGTAGGTTGTCTGTTTGCTTTGGTTGTTGTCACCTTAAATGAACAGAAGCTTTTCAGTTTCATTCAGTCCCATTTGTTTATTTTTATTGTTGTTGCAATTACCATGGAAGTCTTCCTCATAAAGTCCTTCCCCAGGCTGATACTTTCTTTGAGGATTTTTATTGTTTTTTTTGCCTTAGATTAAGGTCTTTTATCCATCTTGAATCAATTTTTGTGAGTAGAGGAAGGTGTGGGTCCAGTTTCAGTCTTTTACATGTGGATATCCAGTTCTCCAGCACCATTTGCTGAACAGGGATTCTTTCCCCCAGTGTATGTTCTTATTTGGTTTATCAAAGATTAGGTGGCTATAAGATGTTTGTTTCACCTCCTGGTTTTCTATTTGGTTCCAAATGTCTATGTCTCGATTTTTGTGCCAATACCGTGATGTTTTGATCACTATGGTCTCGTAGTACAGCCTAAAGTCTGGTAGTCTGATGTCCCCGGCTTTATTTTTATTACTAAGAATTGCAAATAAATTTTATTTTAATTACTAAGTCTTGAAAGTATGATGCTGGTATTTTAATAGGGATGGCATTGAATCTGTAGATAGCTTTAGGAGGTATAGACATTTTAACAATGTTGATTCTTCCCAGCCATAAGAATGGTATGTTCTTCCATTTGTTAATATCTTCTGTTATTTCTTTTCTTATGGGTTCGTAGTTTTCTTGGTAGGTGTTTTTCACCTCTTTCATGAGGTGTATTCCTAGGTATTTTATTTTCTTTGGAGCTACTGAGAAGGGGATTGTGTTCTTGATTTCCTTCTCATCTTGGCTGTTATTGGCATATACAAAGACTACTGATTTGTGGACACTGATTTTATATCCTGAGACATTAATTTATTTTTTGATCACTTCCAGGAGTTTTGTGGTTGAGTGTTAGAAAAACATTCCATAAAATTCAACATCATTTCCTAATTAGAACGCTGAAGAATATAGGCATTGGTGGCACCTTCCTTAAACTGATCGAAGCTATCTGTGACAAACCCACAGCTAATATACTGGACAGACTAAAACTGAAAGCTTTTCCACTCAGGACTGGAACAAGACAAGGGTGTCCTCTTTTGCTTTTGTTCATCAGTGAGCTCCTTCAGGACTATTTTTGCACACACCTTTCTCATGCCAAGATTCTCAGTAAAGATTTTCCTATCTCTTCCTCTATTGGTGTTTATTTGGGCTGCTATGCTTCTCACAATCAGCTGATGATTTTGACACACAATTTGTTGGATTTCTGCAACGTTTTCATCAGTTCTGCTCATTACTGGCTGCCCTGACCTCTCTTCATCGGTGATGCATTCTGTCCCCTAGGAAAAATGTTTAATCCATTTGTACACTGTTTTTGTCTTCATGGCATTATCTATGGACTAACTTGGACTACATGTCCCTGATTCCACTTGTACTCTTTCCAAGTTTAACAAGAAATTTACAAATGTTTGTTTGTTGCTCTAATTCAAGCTCTGAGATTCTCAAGACAGCACACAAAAGCACAACAATAATGACCACTCAGCAAGATGCCACCATCTGTCGACATGAACACAGCCGTGAGATGCTGATATTCCAAGGTTGTAAAACCTCACTCGGCTGTTTGTACAGTGCTGCTAATGTAAGTGCATGGTGGAATGTTCACAAACTTCATTGTTAGACCTTGTACATTTGACCTTTAAATCACAGGGACCTTGCCTGCTTCCAATAGTAACTCGTCTGTGTCTGGAATTTAACTGACGAGTGAGCAAACCACCCTTCACCATGCTCTCTTCATGTGTCCATTTCCCCTGAGAAGCTCTGTTTGTAAGATGGGACAGTGAGTGATGGCTGTGTCTGCTGCTCTCAGCTGGAAGTTCATGACCAACTCTGCACCACTGTTGACTGTTGCTCAGTCCTGGGAAAAGAGTCGGTAAGCACAGACAGAGTCTGTGCAGTATGACAGAGTCTAAATAACCATGAGCCCAGAAATACCCCCACATTTTAACAAAGTGAGCCTTATTTAATTATTAAATTTCCCTGGAGACATTTAGCCTCAACCGTAAGTCCTTCCTTCCTTCTGTGAAATGAATGTCCTAAAATGAAAGTCCCTTCCTATAACCTCAGAGGAACTGAGGAATCCCCAAATCACCCCTCCTGGGTGTCCTTCCTCTGCCCAGTGCAGGCAGACAGCAGCCGTGGTGTTCCCTGCAGGGCCCCTCACTCGGCCTGGGCCAGGAGGTTCCAAGCCAGCAGCACAGAGGGAGGGGTGCAGAGAACAGGTCTGCCGTGAGTCAAGTTTTGTGTTGATGCCGTCTCTAGGAGACTACATTTTCCCAAGGTCCGGAGCCCTGCGGGGTGATATATAGCCTGTTGCTTACTGCATATTTATTGAAAATTAATGATGATAAGCAGCTGCTTTCTGTCTCTGCCAAGTGATACATTTTTATAATTCTCTCCTGTTTTGAAAAGCAGCTGGTTCAGCCGAGGAAGACACCAAATGTAAGATAATGGGACTGAGGTTTCCTCAGTGTCCTGAAGGCCAAGTTCAAACTAACTGCTCCAATTTAACTCTGCTGTGGCCTCAGCCCTCATTCAGGCTGCACTTCAAGACCCAAGGTCAGCACTGAGACCTTTCTGGAGATGTGAGAGGGCAGTCACTCAGCACAGAAATGCTGAGGTCACAGGTCTCCCTGTGACATCACTGCCCTTTCCCCAACCACTGCCCTTCCACAGGCCACACCCACATGGCACACAAGCACACATATGCACACATATGTGCACATACACCACACACTGCACACACATCATACACTTATACCACACCAGCACATATATGCACACACTTCACTCACACACCACACACAGCACTCACCTAGACACACACTGGCACACACCACACACTTGTGCACACATGTTTCACTATTGTGCAGCTGTCTAGCTCCAGGCTCCCCCCACCCCACTCCACATGCTTGTATAAGTCCTCTTTACTTTCTGCCTCACTCAGGAAAGCAAACTTTTGGCAGCTATTAGGTCCTTGATTGACACACAGAACAACCTCCTGGGTGATAGCCAGGCTCTGATCGCTTCACCGAGACCATAAACACCACGGCCTGCATCTCTGTGTTGGGATGATGCCCAGAGCATTTTTCCCTGTGCGTTTGTTCAACACGGTCACTTACTCCTCCAGGGCGTCAAATGAAGTGGTTAATGGTACAAAGGGGATATAACTCAAGCATGTGTCACTGCACACATGGCGAGATGGCACACTGGGGATGGAGGCTGAAGGTGGCAACGATAGTGTAGTGGCTGCACCCTGCCCTTGGGAACACCTGCTCTGTCCTGCTCCCCAGAGCAAGGCCAGCAGCCCGCACTCACCCTGCTGCTGCCCATTTCCATGTCATCACCACAGCTTAATTTATATGCACAAGTGATTCCACTCAGGCAGTCAGGGAATTGTAAATCAAAAGTGTAGATTTAAGAAATGTGCATTCACTATACGATGTCTTTGATGAAAATATCTAACAAAAATACCAGGTTAAAAAAATAGGATAAATGGTATTTTCAAAGATCTCAGCAGATGGAGGATTGGAATGCAAGAGAATATGCCGTGTACAGTGTGAGCATTACCCTGGGACAGGCTCCCCAGGATGTGGTCCCCAGCACGTGCTCCCCAGGACAGGCTCTGTCTGCTGACTCAGCCATTTTCCACACTAGGGAAATCAGGCCTGGATGTTGAAGACAGAGGCAAGTTCTCCCACAATTGCTCCCTGTGGCCTAGAGGAGAAGGAGTGAGTGAAAGTGATCCCATCACTGGAGAAAGAGGGGCTGCCTGATCGCAGGCCACGAAGTCAGCAGGAGGTGAGGTAGGCATCTCTCCACGGTTCTCAAGGTGCCTTCTGCATGTCACCACTTCACTGAAGCCTTCCCTGACCCCCTTCCTTGTTATGCCTCAGGGTCAGCAAGGATTATGAAGAAAGACCTCTGCCCCTGAGCCCTGGGTGATTTCTTTCTTTTCTCACAGTATATTTTTTAAGCGTATCTTTTGCTTCCTGGTCTGTGACCTTCAAAGTAAGAGGAGACTAGATTGGAGAGATATTTAACTGGTGTAGATTCAAAATCCTCTCTCACCATTTATCGCTTATGCAAATTATTTACTCTGAGCTTCAGATGTTTCCTTTATGAAACGTGGGAGAACACGCACCACAGCACATGTTCTCTGACAGCTGGGAGCTGAATCATGGGCACACACAGGCACAAAGAGATGAAAGGGACATGCAAATCAAGACGGGGAGGATAAAATCTTATCTCTGGGGTACAACGAGTGCTAGCTAATCTGGCGATGAGCACATAGAAAGCATTATACAAGGTATCCACATAACAGAATCATTTGTACCCCTGTAATATTTTGAAATACATAATAAAAAGTAAGGATAGCAATATTTGCCTTGACAAATATTTTTAACATTTTGTATCAAGGGGGTGGGGGTCTAGGAGATGACCCCACAATGCACAAAGGCCTAAGGATTTGTCATGGAAGGGTGTCAGCCAGAGCTGGAAGCCCTGTGTCCCTTCCTCTCTCACATGCAAAGCTGGTCATGTGCATGTGAACAGAGGTCCCCACTACCTCCCTGCCTCTCTAAGCAGGCCCCTTCACGTCAGCCTTTCCTCTTCCCAGATGAAGCCAGGTCAGCTCCCAGCACGGGGCCTTTGCACTGTCTGAGCGTGCCACCTGGAGGGATTTCTCTGCTGTTGTGTTTGCAGAGCAAGACCCCCACTTCCTTCCTGTCCTTTCCCCAGACCTCCAGCTCTTCCCCTCCAACCCTCCACATCTCCCTTCCCTACTTCATCTTTCCTCCTTAATCCTTTGTGCTTATGATGTAATTAGGAGTAATTCAATGACCTCTTTTATTCCTTGTCTGTCTCAACCCCCAGAATGAGGAGGCTAGACTTTTGTCTGTGTTGTTCCCCGGCTGTAACCCCCAAACCAAGAACAGTGCCTGACACAGATTAGCCCTCAGCAACTGTTTGTTGAATGAATGAATGAACGATAGTATTGAAGCCTACTAATTGTGAGCAGAGCTGAAACCGGAGAGAGGGTCAAGCCAGCGGCAGTGGACAGTGGACAGGTGACAGCAGCTGTCAGGTGATGGCGTCTCCTCACAGTGACCACGTCTTCATGAGGAATGAGTGCCTGGACTTTGTGTATTTCTCCACTCAAAGCCTCTTTGGACTGAGTTGCAAGATGAATTAAAGGAGGGCGGGGCACACACATCTAGCATGCAGTAGAAAAGACAATGTTCTGAACAATTGACTGGACGTGCAAAGGAACTGACCCAGCATCTATATCTGGAGACAGAGCACTGGGTCCTGCTGGTGAATTATCTATGTGCACAGCTCAGGGCAGCACAACAGCCTGCACGTAGACTCCTTCCCATGAAGAAAGGCTGGAGTAGAATGTTCCGCGTGGAATTGATTATTACGTCTGGCCATGCGTGAAAATGAACAGCCCTGCATTTCCTTATCAGCATTTGGATCTGATTTCACTGCCACGCTACAGATTTTAATCAGCGTACTGTTCACATCACTTGCATCTTCTGGGCCCACAAATCAAGACTCCTCTCCTAGGGGCACCCCAGAAGTTGGCCCTGAGCCCAGTGCCAGTGTGTGCTCAGACAGAGGCCGTATTCTCCTCTCCAAAGTTAGTCTGAGGTTTTGTTTCTGCAGAGTTGTGGATCCTTTTCAACTGTCCTTCCTGTACGATACAGAGCTGCCTGCCTTTTTTCTTGATATCCTGGTCTAAAATATGTTCCTCCTGCAAACAGTTACAGTTTTATTGCTTCCCCTGAAAGAAACAATTAAGTCGAGGCCTGAGAAAAGAGACCTAGTGGGGCAGATTCTTTACCTTTCTGGAAGGAGTCATCTTAACTCTCTTGGTCTCGCCCTCCTAAGTGCACTAATAGAGGCACCTCCACTGTGGCCCTCTGTTTCTGCCTGGGGCACGGGGGGCTGAGAAACGCCCCCACATCAGCTCCACCCTGGGTGCCCACAATCCTGGCATCTACTGTTGTCTTTATTTGCTTGAAGCCTTTGGTCGTCACTGTGCCCTGACCTTCCAAGGCTGGCTAAGATTTGGGTACACTGATTCCTTGCCTGCTCACCTGGGGACTGTCTGGCAGGCACAGAACACTCTTGAGAAGGTGGACAAGGGCCTTCACCAAGGGAACACAGGGACATGAGAGAGACCGGGCCTGGGGCCAGCCTACTGTCCCGGGAACCAGCAGTCACAAGCTGCTTTGCTCCCATACATCTCCCCTGCCAGCTCTGTCATGGGGCCTCCAGAGTAACAAGAGACAGACCATCTCATGGCTGGACACTAAGATTTCTTTTCCAGGCTCATAAAGGGGAAAACAAAATCAAAAGCCGTGGATGACATTAGGTTTGGAGCATGTGACCACTAATCAGAGCCATGTGAACGTGGAGCACAATTATAACTTAAGAAAAAGAAAATAACCTCCCGGTTGTGTGCAGAGATGCAGGGTAATGTGGACACGTACGGATCGACAGGGATGGCCGGGGTGGGGGACGGCAGGGCTGCGGTGGGGACCCTGCTATGCGCATGCATGTATTTTATGGGCCTTGTCTGTATCTGTTTGCAATTATCGGTGACCATTTCCTCTTCCTTGGGGTGGGAAGGATTTTTTTTTCTGTAAGAACTGCCTGTGATGTTTCTACACCATGGATCGTGTTTATACCATAGCAGAGTGTAAAACCAAAGCCGCTGGAGGGGGGGCTTTGTGCTTTCCTGAAGGTGGAAAGCTGCCAGCTCAAATGGACGCACATTCTCATGTCAGGGAGCAGCGTGGCGCTTCCTATCAAGTCGCTGAAAAACGCCACTCTGAGTGTCACAGCACCAGGGGCTGCTCGTATGTCACAGCTGTTCTCACTTGGCCCATGACACACATAGGCCCAGACAGTCCACCAGACAAGGGGGCTCTTTGCAGCTTACAGTAATTTGCAAGTTATCCTGGGAAAGAACCCTGCTACAAGTTTTAATCCACATGAGAAATCCTGCATCCACATTAAAACTGCCCCCTGTGAAACAGCATGTGCCTGTGTGGTAAGGAAGGAAAGCCCTCCTGATGCCAGGCAGAGCCTTAGGAGACATCGGTGCTGGATGCTGCAGAACTCTGGGAGGGATGGCACGTGCTCCTGGTAAGGCCGGTGAAAACCCACAACCTACCACCTGGTTGGGGGCCCAGTGCTTCCCGGGTGTCTGTGCAGCACAGAAACGCTTATTCGAACCTTGCCAACTCCCTCCCACCTCCTCTTTTTTTGTTAGATGTAAAAGAGGTCTCCCTATGTTCTTCCGAGGAGTTTCTTTAGTGCACATTCGTCATACCTCACTTCACAGTCACTTAAGTTATGTGTAGAGTGACAGCAAAACACACACTGATTGCACATAGCTGGATGAATGAAACCACCTTCCCTTTCATCCCAAAGAGTCCAGAAGAGATTTTGCATCTGTCTTCTTCAGAGAAGTTTCTCTTTAAGTCCCTTGCCCACCCGGAAATGGGGTCACGTGTTCTTTTCTTGCTAATAAATTTGAGTTCTCTGTGGATTCTGGTTATTAGACCTTTATTGGAGGTATAGCCTGCAAATATTTTCTCCCATTCTGAGGGCTGTCT
>CAUYPK010012163.1:0-11079 GCA_963574355.1 Loris lydekkerianus | reverse complement strand
GTCTTTGTTTTTTAATTTGTTTATGTGCTGAATTATACTTAAAGATTTACGGATATTGAACCAGCCTTGAGACCCTGGGATAAAACCGACTTGGTCATGATGGATACTGTATATACTTGAGTACAAGCCAAGTTTTGAGTTCAGGTTTTTCGGCACAAATTTTGTGCCGAAAAAACTCGGCTTACACTCGAGTATATACGGTAATTTGTTTGATGCATTGCTGGATTCTGTTTGTTAGGATCTTGTTGAATATTTTTGCATCTATATTCACTAGTGATAGTGGTCTATAATTTTCTTTTCTTGTTGGGTCTTTTCCTGGTTTGGGGATCATATTTCACGAGGTTTTAAACTCCAAGGCCAGTCCATTCTAGGCCTCCAGTAATTCGCCAAAATTACCACCAAAGTCTGCTTACTAGTTACTTGTTCCAATAGTTTCTATTCCAAATAAGCTGCTCTTGACTGTAATTCTCTATTTAAGCCTCTCTTTCCAGATTTCCAAGTAATGGGTGATCTGTGATCTCAATTCTCTAGTGTATCTATGATAAGTTATTGATTTTTTAGTTTGTCCTTTTTTTCTTGTTGAAAGAGAGTGGGAACTTCCCAAGTTCTTTACCTGTTACAACAGAAACCAGAAGTCCTCTAAAAATTTTATATGAATGGGATCATACAACATATGTTCCTTTTCATTTGACTTCTTCACTGAGCCTCCTTATGTTGAGATTCATCCATGTTGTTATATGAATTCATAGCTCATTATTTTCATTGCTAAATTGTACTTGATTGCATGCATATGCTATATTTGTTTATCCCTTCACCTGTGGATGGATATTTGGGTTGTTTCCAGTTAGAGGATGTTAAAAATAAGGTTTGTATGGGCATCTGTGTACAAAACCTTATTTAGTTACATGAAGGATGTCCAGAAAGTATCCAGGCATGTAAATATATAATGGGTCAGACCACACCTATGGTACATTTTACAAGGGTATATGTCAAATATACTAAGGGTAGAATATTAATGTCTTAACACAATAATTAAGAAAGTACAATGAAGACTATGTTAACCAGTTTGATGTATTTCAAATTGTATATTAAAAAGGCACATTGTACCCCACAATACATCAATGTACACAGCTATGATTTAATAAAAAACATAGAGACATACATGGCTAGATACTTTCTGAATACTATCTAAGCCTACTAAGGATGACATATCTTTTGAGTATATCTCCAAGTGTAATATATGTGTAATATGGTAAGTGTGGTTAACTGTTTAACTTTTTAAGAAATTTTCAATCTCTTTTTTAAAAGGGTTAATCCATTGCACATTTCCAATTGTCTTGCTGTTCCATCTCCCATTAACTCTTGGTACAATTTTTTTTTTTTTTTTTTTGCAGTTTTTGGCCAGGGCTGGGTTTGAACCCACCACCTCTGGCATATGGGGCCAGCACCCTACTCCTTTGAGCCACAGTCACCACCCTCTTGGTACAATCTTTTAACCTTTAACCAATCAAATTACAAATAGTTCTATCTCAATGTGCTATATCATAAATGAGAATGGCTATCCTAATTATATCCAGTCTTCCAGTTCACAATCTCCATTTATTTTGACCTTTTTCATATTTTTGTATGTATATAGGCATCTGTTGGATCTTTCATTTGATCTTACCTTATTTAAAAACTAAATTAACCTATTACAGTTTTGTGGATGACAAAAGAAACATGAGACTACAAGGTCAGAGACAAAAGACTTTGTTCTCATCACACAGCAAAGAACACAAATTTAAGCATGTTTACAGTAGTTTCTCTTGCTGCTACATCCTATGGCAGTTGACTCATACAGATGCTGCTATTGTAGCAGGTGCTGGCTATATCAATTATTCCTGAAATTTAGTTATGGTCTCACTACATATTCAATTATATAAAGACAAAATTCTAAACTTCAGTTCCAAAATCTGTATATAAAATTATACTTGGAAGAAGACAAAAGAAAATGCTTAGCATATACAAGTAAGCACACACGCATAATAAACAAAAGGAAAATATGCAAAATATTTACATATTGCTTCTGTAATTGGTCATAACATCTGAGTTGCTATCTACGGTTTCTTTCTTTTGCTATCTATATCATATTGTGCTTAGCCAAATTAACAGCTGGTCAGTATTCTTTAACTTCATAGAATGGTAAAACCTTCATTCATAAGGGAAGATTCTTCAATAGTTCTACCTTTTTTGTATGTTTTTACAGTTTTCTAGAACAACTCTCATTGCCTGTATTGTATAACATGAACTCATTTTCTCAAAATTATTCTAACAACAAACCTTTTTTACTTCATGATGAGGCCAAAGTGGTTATCTCATCTTGTCATTGGATAGAGCCTTTCTTATGCCTCTCTGCCACCCTGGGATCTATGATCTCAAAACAAGTAGAGCCTACAGTTTCCAGGCTGGAAGCAATTATTCTGTCAGTGAGTTAACAGGTGTAATAGTGAAAGCAACAACCACCTCTTCAACCCATGCCTTCTGGTTTTGAGGGAGACATACTACAAATGGTTTTTAATGTGAAGGTTTTAAGATATAGCTCCATCTTTTTAGAGTGTTATCTCTATCTAACACTAACAGAGCCTCCAATAAGTCATTTCACCATTCAGTTAGGCCAGCCTTTTCTGGTCATGAGGAATGGGATATCATCAGTTAATCCAATAAGGATGAGTCCATTGCTTCACTTCTTTTGCAATAAAACAAATACATGGATCAGGAGGAATGTTAAGTGAAATGCCATAGTGAGTCCACAGATTATGGTAGTGTTACAGGCATTAGGAACAGAGTAGGCAAATCCAGACCCATAATGTTTGTTTATTCCACTGCGGATGATTCTCTGCACCTTCCATAATAGAAGAGGTCTAATACAATCAACTTTCCATCCATTGCTAATTAGTCTCCTCAAAAGTATAGTGGCATACAGGGGCTCAGTGTTGGTCTCTACTGTTGGCCAATTAAACATCCAGAAATCGCATTGGTAAGGATAAGTTCATGTCATTCAGCCCATGATGGCCTCTATCTTTGCTACCACTGGTACTTTGTTCTATTAAGGTGCCTAAAAGAAGCACTGTGTGGGTGGCGACATCTTAAGGGCACATATTTTTATCCACCTGATTTTATTAAGAGTCTTCTCTGCATAGAAACCCATTGCTGGGCATCCACATTGGACAAAAATATCTTCTACATTTTGTACGTCTTTTGTGATCTTCATACATAGACTTCTCCAGACTTCTTTGTTACTATTTCATCCAACCTGTTAGAAACTGTCTGTGAATAGCATACTCTTTTGGTCAACACTCACTTTAGGCAAAACAAAACTACCACTTGAAGTTTTAACCACTGGGAATATTTTCCTTCACAGGAAAGGAAAAATATTTTCCTTCTGCCACTTTCAGGTAGTATCACATGTCTGTAAATCAGACTCAAGTGGTGCTTTCCTTCTTTAACCAACTGGTTGTAAGGAATGTCCCAGAAAGCCAAAGATATGAATGGAAAGATGGCAATGCAAGAGGCTTTATTGAAGAAGGTCTCTGAGTTAAGTCACAGGTCATGCCACTTACTATACATTCTGAAATACCGTATATACTCGAGTATATATGGTAGACCATTTCTGTTTGACGAAGTAAGAGCACTACCTTATATCCAGGTGGATGTGGTGAGCTGAAAAACAGTCTGTCAAAAGATATCCATGTTCCAATTCTTACAACCTGGGAGTGTTACTTTATATGGGAAAACTAAAGACTATTTTTTTATATGTGCCTTTCCAAATACTTATGGACAAAATTTAAAAATCAAGAAATTGGGGAATTATCCTGGATTATTCAATGTGCCTCAAATTAAATTATATGTATTCTTAAAAGAGAGAGACAGAGGGGGACTTGATATACATAAAAGAGAAAGCAATGAGGAGACAAAGCAGAGGGAGATTTGAAGATGATAACCTTGAAGATTGGGGTGATTGGGACTTCAGACTCCAAAATGCCAGCAGTCATTAAAAGCTGGGAAAGATAAGAAGTGGATTCTGCTCCACAGCCTCCAGAAGAACACAGCCCGAATAATACCTTAATTTTGTCACAGTGATAGTGATTTTAGGCTCCTGGCTATTAACACAGTGAAAGAGAAATTTTTGTGGTTTTCAACTAACAAGCTTATGGGGCTGTGTTACAGCAGCTATAGGAAACTAATACTCATTTTAGGATGAAAAACTCAGGCCACATGATCCTTTCATGTCTCATAGTTAGTTGTATAGTCTCAACTAAGGCCCAGAAACAAGCCAAGGGCTTCAAAATATTAATAGATATCTGCTAAAGAGGGTATATGTTTGCTTCAGTGGTTTAGAGATCCATGCTGTGAATTTATTACAGGGGCTCACCCAAGGCAGCATCCTTACTTGCCACAGATACTGTGAGGATCACTGGATACACAGAATGATAAGACCCAATAGTCAAGCACCTCTGATACAGCCACCTGAACTTACTGCAGTGCCTTCTCTTACTTTGTTCCCCACTTGAAATTAGCATATTTATAGCCCCACGTAGCCCACTCAAATATGATATATCTTGCCTCCAACACCCAAAAGGGCCTGCCAAGAATTGTGCCTCTTCTTCCAGGGTAGGTGGTAAGAGATACAGTAACCTGTCTTTGCCTTTGCAGGCCATAACTTCATGTGATCAGACCACTGAAGCATCAGAAGCTTCAATGTAGACAATCCCACATTTTTGTGGGGTTTACCTTCTATCTTGGAATTTGCATATATCCGACTAATTTACTTAAAGTACTTACTATATCCTGCATATCAGACCCAATCAGTACAAACTGTAAAT
The DNA here is from genome assembly GCA_963574355.1 of Loris lydekkerianus. NCBI lineage: Eukaryota > Metazoa > Chordata > Mammalia > Primates > Lorisidae > Loris > Loris lydekkerianus. The sequence continues at coordinate 6,217 of CAUYPK010012163.1, read as the reverse complement.
GGAATGGACAAACGGCATGTTAGATGGAATGTCAAAATAATGAATATCTCTGTGTGCTACATAATTATGCCAAGAGGCAAAAGAACTGACATTGCCCTCAGGCAAAACTCTGCATCTATGCCGTGGGTACTGTGAAATGAAAGCAAACTTCTTTTCTCAACTTGTCCTTATGAATATTTATGGGCAAAAAAAGCATTAGCCAGGACAGTACTGATTATTAAGTACCTGGGGACATTTTGGTTATTCCTGCAAAGGTACATCTGGGACACCAGCTGCAATTGAAGTCACCACCTGATCATGTTTGTGACATAGTACACAGCCTTTCTCCACAATCCATCTGAGTTCTAGTTCAATGCGGACAGGACAGGTATGGCCACTTTTGCTTCTTTTAAGCTTTTTATGGCAACTTAATCTTTATATTTCCTTCAGGAAGGAAGTATTGCTTTTGATCTACTATATTGAGAAGAATGTTCTAGAGGCTCCCACCTAGGCTTTTCTGCCATAAAGGAGACTACCTATGAGTCAGAAAGTTAATACATGAATACTGTCGTTGTTGAGTATACTATTTCAATTATAATATGTTTAGGACTGAGGAAATCCACTGATAACTGGGCCAGCTGTGAGTCAGACTTTAGATAAGATTCCATTTATTACCTGACTATTCTCAGGTCCTGTGCAAAAAAAGAGTTAGCAATAGCAGACCTGAGTGTTATCTGTTAAAAGCTCTGCTTAAAATGTTGTCCCTTGGCTGGTGTCTGGGAACTTAGATTTCAAGAGTATTCCCACTATCCTAACTCATAAGAGTGACTCACTGTGTTTAAACAGTATGTACAAACAATATGGTTTATTCTGAATGCTGACGGTCTTTCAGGGGGTCTGGTGTTTTAACAGGTGCTAAGTAAAGAAGGGTCTATACAAGTCCACACGCACAAACAAAACAACCTGGGCACTAAATCTCTAGTGACCTTCTCTGGCAGATAGTATTTCACACATGTCATCACAACTTCTTGCTGGAGGAATTGATCATATCCTATGTGATTTCACTGAGAGAAGACATGGAATCTTGTGCCTGTTTTCCTTCACACTTCACACTATGCAAATAACTTTGGTGATTTTTCTTTGAATCTTTTTCCTGTAATAAATATTAGCCACAAGTATGAGTCCTCCTAATATTTAATTGAATTTTGCAGGAATGTGGTCTTTGGGATCCTCAATACAGCTTTACTTTGACTTGTGGGACACAAGTAGTATTTTGAGTCTACAAGAATTAGTATAAATTTTGAGCCAATGTTTACTAATCTCCCAAAGAATTGGGTATTCCCTTTTTTTGCAATACACCATCACTCTGGTAGATGGGTACAGTTTCCTTATGGGAAGGCCTGGAGGAAGATATATAGTATGTACTTCTGTGAATGCTACAAGCCCCTTCAATCAAGGGCCTTTGTCTGTGGATTGAAATAGGTCCAGTAATTAAGTGAGATGCTGTGATTATCCCTCATTTATGATAAATGAAGTGAAGGTTTTGGGTATCAGACCTAGAATTTCTTCTGTTATGTAACTTAAACAATGCCCTGGTAGGCTGTCCATCTATTTCGTCTCTAGGCATACAACCTTAAATTAGCCACAATTCCGATTCCTACAGGCTAAGGCATTCTGATTGTTGGTTACTGATACCCTGCTGATGCTCTCTACAGTAAGTGTGTCCACCCTACTGTTGGAGTTTAAATGCTGTGACCTAACCTCTGAATAATCTGGGAATCTAATCCTCATTTAAATCAGAGAACTCATCTCAATGGTGGTACCCTTCATGGCTAGATCTGGTCTACGAAAGAAAGCAATCACAAATCTCTTCAAGAATGAAAGTATGTCTCCCACTAACATTTCTCAATGCCTCGGTGAAGGGCATGTCCTCTGGATTTTTGTTTTTGAAATATATTTGGGGATTAGGTTTGCAGTTATTACATGATAAATCCACTCTAACTTCTTGCCAAGCTTTAGGATTCCCTTCTCCATATTTTGCCATAAGAACTCTGACATCTAAACCTCGTTAAATGTAGGCTATTTGAACACAAGTTTCAGTCAACCAACAAAGTAAACTATTAAATCTTCCTCTAGCTGTACGAGCTAACGTATTACATCTAAAATCTCTAGTAAATGCACCCATATCTGTGAGTTCTGCCTAATTTAGGTTTATATTTTTCCCTCCTTGATCTAACATCCTTAAAGATCTCCCCCTAATATGTTCCTAAGGTTTGTGTTTAATATATATTACATCTGTCTATACATAATATATATTAGTATTCTAATATATATACGAGTATAAGCATAGTATAAATTTACACTAATCATTGTGTGTATCTGTCCCCTAAAGCATGCTGAAATTTCACCCTAGTTATATATTTAGTGGCCAAAATGGGTGGTTTTGATGGGTTTTGAGGTACATAAGTATCCTCCAAGGCACCTTTCCCAGATGAGTTAGTCACAAAATTGCAAGCACAGGAAGGCGAGTTTCCCCAAATATAGGAAGGTAAATGGACCTACAGGCAAAAGGAGGATCCAAGTGACTTGGAGGTTCAAGATTATCCATTTCATCTGGATTTTATCATATGTCTCCATTCTAAATCTCAGTATCCCATTCTTTCTGAAATAGTGCCCTGACTTTTCTATGAGAAACTGCAAGACTGAATACTATAGATATCAGAATTCGGCAAGTTACATAACTAAATTGAGATTTTGAGCAAAATCTTAGTAAAATGTCAGAATTTTGTGGATACAGGAGTGAAAAAGGAACAAGTAATGAAAATAAGTTTCTGAAGAAAAGAGGGGTTAGTATTTATAGTTAATATTTCCTGAGTACTCACCACATGCCAGGTACCTTGATAATTAATTTAAAGCCATTATTTTGTGTCCTGCACCTTCTTGATTCCTTTCATTGCACCTAGAATAAGGCACTAAAGCTCTTTCGGACCTTCTATTCCTAAATAATTTGTGCCTCTGCCTACCTCTTTGACTTCTCTATTTCTTTAGAAAGTTTCAGCCACACACATCTACTTTCAACTCTTCTCAGCCTACATTATTATCACCTCCTCCAAACTGCCTTTCCAAGTGGCTCAGTCCCACCATATTAGTCTTTGCTTCCTTATATTATTTGTCACGATATTATTTTATTTATTGTGTGGATTTGTTTCTTTATTGGGTATTATTTTTATTTATCATGTTTATTGTGTGCTTATCATTATTACTCCATGAGACTGACACCTCAGCTCAGGAAGAGGCCACCTATGGCTTGTTCACAGTGTACAGTGTTGGGCCTCAATAAATTGTATTCCAAAATGAAAGCCTCAGAAGCAAAAGTTTTTCTCCAGCCTCTCCTATCTTCCTGCCTCCCGGTTCCATTTGCTCCCAAGGCTAGATATAGAAACTGTAATTCCTCTTCCCTAAGGCAGGTCACTGAAACCAAAACACTTTTCCCCCAAAGCCAGAGGTAAAACCTAAAAAAACAAAAAAAAAAAAAGAAAAAAGAAAAAAAGACTCTCTCTGACTCCTGTAGAAAAACTGACAATAAGGAAATTATCTGATCTACCTTGTTTGACTATGGGTCATAAGACCTTTGTTCCAGAGAGGACGCTGCCTTAATGCCCAAAAGGGAGGAATGTGTGCCCAGAGAGGCCACAAAGAACTAGACAGCCAGGCCTTGTTGTGTTTCCCTACCCAGTCTATTAGCACTACATCATAAAGATGGACAAAGTTTCCCCTGCCTCTTTGGGTCTTTATTCTGAAGGCTCCCATGCATTAAATAAATTTTTATGTCTTTCTACAATTAATCTTTCTTTCACAAGGTGATTTTTCAGAGAACACCAGAGAAAGTAATCAACAAGCATATGTAAAATTCTCACAGCTGGTGACATTGACCTACATTGTTTCCCCCTATTTTTCAATGAGGCAGATGGAATCTTGGAGAGCCAGATTAATTTATATCAAGTCTGTCACAGCCAACTTGTGGCCAGGGTCTGTGGCTCTTCAACCTGGCTCGGTCACCACTAGGAGGTGAAGACATCACAATTCCCTCTCACCCTCCAGGGACAGCAGGGGCTTTACCCAGACGGAACACAAAGCATCAGCCTTACCATCACAAAACTAGCGCATGCCACCACGCTGCTAGGTGCCGGGTCCCCACCCCAGCTGACTTCCCCCTACCCCGGACCAAAACCCGGGGCCAAACCGCGCGGCCGCCGAGCAGCAGCCCCAGGGCGCTCCCTCTGCGCAGGCGCGCGCCGCGGCCTTCCGCTCAGGGCGGGGCTGGCGCGCGGGAGCTGGTCGGGCGGCTGCCACCCCGTCTGCGCCTCCGGCCAGCGCGGGTATGGAGCCGGGGGACCACCCGGTCCTGCGGTCGACCCCGGGGCTGGGCTTGACCACCGCGGAGTCGGAGCAGAAGCGGAGGACCGAGGCCGAAGCGGGGGCTGCTGTCCCCGCCCGGCGCTTCCTGCTCTGCCTCTACCTGGTGGGCTTCTTGGTGAGTGCGGGCGCGGGCGCCGGGGCCTTTCTGTTTTCCTGGGGCTCCCGGAGCCTCGTAAAGCCCAGCCAGGGCTGGGACCCCTGCGATCCACCTGGTCGGTACCTCTCTCTCCCTCAAGCCTCTGCTCTCCCCATCATCCCCTTCACTCTGCACCTGGCCTCACCGCCTTGTCACCCCGCGCCCTGACCCTTGGGCTAATTTCGCCGCCGTTGCCCCTCCTGCAGTTTATGAGGACCCCGCACTACGCTAGCTTCAGGTGTGACGCCCTGAGACCCAGGAGTTAAATGCTGCGGCAGGTGCAGCGGTTGCAGGGCGGAGAACAGGAGCTTAGGCAAGCTTGGGGAAGCCCAGCTGCTGCGGGGGCTGCTGGCACAGTAGGGACATACAGGTCCCTGAACGGGTGGGGGAAATCGCTGTTGATGGCCCCACCTGGACAACATTAGATATATTTCGTTTAGAGTTCTTGTTTGGCTTTGATGATTAGAAGTGCAGTTCAGAGTGAAAGGTACTCATTTGCTTATCGACAAACTGTGTATTGCACAATATAGGTCTGGGGAGGTCATAATTTGTATGTGTCCTCTTTTGTCCCCTAAGTAACAATTTCCCAGGTAGAAGGGAAAGTTTAGAAAACCGATTCATGGAATTTCTGAACATCTGCCATGTGGTAGGTGCTGTGGAGCTCCAATATTGTAATACACGGTTCTGCCATAGAAGAATTTACCATCTTACTAGTGAGTTTGTGATGGTAGTTTCTGGGCAATTATCTGCAGAAACCCTAGGTTTGCCTCCTTACTGTTCTCTTTCCTGCCCAGATGCAGTTTTAGACTATCTCTTCTCCCCAGTCTGATGCTTCGTTAGAGTCAGGAGTTAGGATGAGTTAGGAGTTAGGATGCTGAGCCATGTTTAGGTAGGAGAACAGATCTAAATAAGGCAGGCTCCATCCTGCCTCCACTAACAGTCAGTAACTAAAGTTCTGTGTTGAATTGATAGTTAAGACGATGATGAAAGCATATTCAGCAAATTGCTGAAGTAACAGAACCAGGAAACACCCAGGGAGGGAGGCTTTTTAGAAAGGATTTCTGACTCCATTTCTCAATTGCAGGTGCCACCCCTGTCCCTTTCATCTCTTTATTATATCAGTCTTAGAGTGCAGGTGCCTCTTCCAATTTCCAGTCTATTTCATCTAGAATTCAAAACCAGCAAGTGTGGGTGGTTCTTCAAACTCCTACAAAGGAGTTGGCTGCTGTCCACAGGACTCCAAGCCACTGCTGCCCTAACTCATAAGGTACTTGGGGTGATTTTGCCAGATGAAAAAAATCAAGCCTTCACCTGACCTGGTAAGTCCAGACTAGGTTTCAGAGAGTTTGGAAATTGACAGGACCTAGAATCCAAACTAGTTTGAGTTTTACGATAAAACAATTAACAGATCATTCATTATGGCTGACCTTCCAATACAGATTTGAATATTCCCAGCTTCTCATATGTTGTCTTGCCGCTGTGTACTTAGCGAGTATAATCCCATAAGCCTGGTGTAAATTTTTTTTTTTTTAATTTTTTTTTAATTTTTTTATTTTTTTATTGTGGAGAAGGGGCGGGGAAAGAAGGCGGGGGAAGAGGTGCGTGACAGGGTCGGGCCAGTGGCATGGTACCACATTGGCTGTATCTAGGTAGAGGCAGTTTCAGGCCGGGCCTTGCTGAGTC
>CAUYPK010012162.1:0-69828 GCA_963574355.1 Loris lydekkerianus | reverse complement strand
AAGTATCTCAGGAATGGAAGAAAAAGTATCCAATGTACTCAGCCCTACTATGAAGCTAAATTATAGCTTTCACATGAAGGCTATAACCCAACTATAGCACAAGACTATGGGGAAAGGGCCAAGGAAGAGGAAGGAAGGGGGGAGGTTTTGGTGGAGGGAGGGTAATAGGTGGGGCCATATCTATGGTGCATCTTAGAATGGGTACAGGCAATTGCACTAATGTACACAGCTATGATTTAACAATTTAAAAAAAAAAAAAGAATTTAACATGTGAGTTTTAAGGTGACACAAATACTCCTGAGTAAAATATTCACAGGTAAAATACAGTGGATTATTATTTGTCCTTTAAAAAGAAGGAAATTCTGGCATGCACTGTAACATGACTGTCCTCAGATATCATACTAAGTGTAGTAAGCCCATCACAAAATACAAATAGTTTGTGTTTCCTTTTATAAGTTCTTAGAGTACTCAACTTTAGAGAGAAAGTAGAATGGTGGTTTCCAGTGGGCAGGGTGAGTGGGTGGTTACCCTTAAATGGTTGTAGTAGTTTAGTTTGGGCAGAGCTTTAGAGATGGATTAATGTGATGGTTGAATGAAATTGTAAATGTACTCACCATGATACATAATGTTTCACTAAAAGCACAAATGAAAGAAATGAACAGAGAAAAAGAATATCAGAAATGACATTGATAGGGGAAAGTGGACCCCAAAACTAGGGTCCAGTCTGAAGGCCAAGTGAGTTCTTATCTTCCCACGGAAAATAATTCAAGGCCAAGCTGATTGATTTAGGAAAAGTAGGTTTATTGAAATAATAAAAGAAAATAGAGATGGCTGCCCCACAGATAGAGCATTAGTTATTTTTCAGAGCATTAGAGAGCAGCACTTCATAAGTTTCAGGAGTTCTTCTCTTCTCTTTAATTATATGATTTAAGATATATGATTATATCTTCTCTTTAATTATATCTTAAGTAGAAGAAGCCTTCTTGGTAAGATTGCTATGGAAGTGGTGGAGAATATTCAGACCTGAGGTTGCTTCTTCTGTTTAAGCCATATGAGGTGACTTCCAGGAGTCATGGTGGCCTTTGGAAACTGTCATGGCTCTGGAGAAAGTTTCTTTCAGCATGCTAATACATTATAAGCAGGGTGTAATTAGCAGTGAGGATAACCTGAGGTCATTTTTTATGGCCATGCTGGTTCTATTTGGGTTTTGCAAATGCTACATTGTTTCCAGTTTTAGCAGAGACCTTAGTTTGGGTCTTATGTCTCTTTATCAAGCAGGGCCTGTCAGTTCCCTATCCCAAAATCAAATTTATATGCACAAGATGAAGCCTCCACTTTCTGCAAAGTAGAAAAAGAAAGAAAATCTTGAGAAGTGTGCGTAGGAGGATGGTGGATTTGGGATACCAAAATTTACTGGATGCAGTGACTCAGTGGTAAGAGGGAAATTTTTGTCTGTAAAAGCTTAGAACACTGATTTTCACCTGGTGTCCCATGGTACACTTGTGTGCTACAAGAGTATCTTAGGTGTGTCATGAAAATTTTTAAAGATCACTAATGAAATTATTTTCAAAAGAAGTTTAAAGCATAGTAAGTATATTCTTTTTCTTTTACTCTTTTTTTTAATAAAAATAATTTATGTGTGCTGCAGAACTTTAGCTATAGGTTCAAGTGTGCTGTGGGATTTTTTTTTTAAAGTTGAAAAATACTGGCTTAGAAGTTAAAAAGATGAAAGCTATCAAGGCAGTTAACTACCCTTACACCTTAAAGTACTAGGATAAAAGAAAAAATAAATTCAAAGCTTGCAGAACTAAGAATATAATAAAGATTAGAAATGAGGAATATAACAGAGTCTGGAAAACAAGGGAGAAATCAAGAAAACCAAAATGAGATAAAAACACTATGACCCAGAACTTAAGATTTCACCCTCCATACTGAGGTGAGTGTGTGTTTGAGTTTCACTTAATACTGTCTGAAGGAGTGTGTTGTGTGAAGGCCATTTGGGTGGTCAATGACACGGAGGTTAGACCTCCTTATTGAGATAGTATGAGGCAAAGAGGACTACAAGCTCTGGTGGCATGTAGCAAATTGCTTTATTTCTGACCAGCTTAAATAGCCAGTTCTGCACGTACACATTATTAATCAATAATCACACAATCACTTCATAGGTACATTGTAAAAACAAATTAACCTTGTCTTAAGATAATAACTGGGAAATTGCCAGGAAGGCTATGTTAACCAGTGTGATGTAAATGTGTCAACCAGTCTGTGAAACTAGTCTCTGATGCCCCATGATCATATTAATGTATGATGTAATTAAAAAAAAAAAAATAGAAAAAAAAAGAAAAAAAAACCAAATTAACCTTTTCTTGGAATCTGCTAATCTGTTGATCAATTGATATTCATTCTCTTCAACATTCTGTTGTATTTAAAATAATAGTCCCGGAAAAACATGCCATTAGCCATTTCCCCATAAACTGCTAAGTCACAAGATCTGGGGGTGTGGGGTGGGGGGGGTGGAGGTTGATGGTTCTCCTGCTCTCTGGAGGCCCAAATCACCCAGAGACCCGGAGATTCTTAGGACTTACTGATGTCGTGTTTGCTCACCCCAGCCCCATGGCCAGCTTTTGACTACTGGACTTTCACCTCCAAAGCACTCAGGCTTAATGGCCTAGTTAGTGTTCAGCACCAGTTTCAGCCTGAATGTGCAAAGTAAGAATTTGTCTCTGCTCACTCTCAGAATGGTGGGCACAGAGGCTAATAGGCTTTTCGCCTGTAGGAGTGTTAAACCCAATTCAGTTCGGCTAACGCTGCAACCATGCAGACTTTCAGTTGGCCTAAATGTTTCCCCATATGTAGTGGAACATAACAACCTGATGTGTAACAGGCTGTCATAGCCCGGAAGTAGACTCTTGTAACAAGTCACCTGAGCTCATTCAGTTACTGCAGCTGAACCTCCAGCTCTTCAGCTGACCTGAAGCTGCCAGAACATGACTGTATAAGACATACTGCAGCCCATCAGGCATCGGTATGATGGAAAGTACACTGTCTTCTAGCAAATCATGGGCCTTGGGGCTGGCAGTATTTGCTCAGAAGATTCTCCATCTAAATCTTTTATGCAGCCCTTCCTTTTCTCTGGCTGTGAATGTAACTGTGCTTGTGGCAGATGAGGACCCTGGACCATGCTCAGTCTAGGGTGCTCCCTGATTCTAAAGTAAGAATTAAAGTCACAGGGAGACTCTGACCCTTCAAAAACTGATAACCAAGGCCTAATATGCCCTAAAAGAGGGATGAAGGGACTTCAGCTTTTCAACAGACATAGTCTGAGCCTGGGCTTCCTCTACTGAAAAGCCAAGTCCTTTCCGATTAACCCTGCATGTTTGCTCTGATTCATTACATCTGTATGAAGTATTCATAGTCAGACTCCACTGTAGGGCTGCTGACATACAGATGATGTAGTGGGAGTCACTGAGATCCTGTAATCAGTAAACAGTAAACATGACTGGACACTAGCAGAGGGACAAGACAACCTACCAATGTGGTTAAATAACCATAAGCTGCTAAGCCCAAGACTACATGTCCACACAGGCTCTATGTGCTTGTGGTTTTACTTGACCAGAAAGTGGTAGTATGGACCTCAGATTCTGCTGTGGGACCAAATTACAGACTGTCAACCCCCAAAGAACCTCCCCTCCATTTAAATGAGGATCAGGAAGTCCACTTCTGTCCTCTTTAATCCACAGATTTGCCTCTCTGGTGCTGAAAGCATTCACTGCAAGGCTCTGCACCCTACCATCTCTCATCTCACCACTGACTAAAGTGATTCTTGAGGTGACTCTCCTAGAAATGAACAAAGCTGAACTTCATGCTCAGGCACAGTATGGGGTAGTCCAGGAAAGGTGTGTGTGTGTGTGTGTGTGTGTGTATGTGTGTGTGAAAACTGTAGGAGTCCTGTCCAGGGGTCAGGGTCCTTGAAGACCTATGGACCTGGCAGCAATTGACTGAAGAACATAAAGTTAGAAGCAATGAGAGACAAAGAGACAGAACATGTAGAATCAGGCTTTCAAATGTGGCAAACAGAGGGGCCATCACTAGTTTGTGGGATTTGGGGAAATGGCCCTGAGTGGTTGTTCCACTCAGCTTTTATTGAAGGCCATTTCCTCTTTAGCCCAGAGGGTAAGCTAAGTAAGGGAACGAAAATATCAGCAGTTTCTTTGAGCAAGCATGTCAACTCCTATTGTTCCTATAATCCTTAACTTTAAGGGTCTGAGTAGCCTTGAGAAATCTGAAACCTAAACCTTGTGTGAGGGCAGCCTCCTTTCTGTGGTCACACATACAGACTCTTTGGGGTGGGGTTAATCCACAGTAGTTCACTGTGGAGGAAAATGCCACCAGCATCAGTCTCCATGAGGGAGAACGGGGACCTTTCCTCTCATCTCAAACCCAGAGGTATCTCCCTCTTTTATAAGTCCTCCTGCTCATATCTCAGGGCTTGAGCTATTCCCTTATCTATGCCCTGGCCAAATACAACTGTTCACAATGGTATGGGCAGCTTGTCATAGGGTTGAGGATTTGCTGGAAGGATGCATGACCATAGAGTTTAGACTGGTGGGGGAGGATATGAGAGTGCTGGAACAGGGCTGTTTACCGGGCACAAAACATAGAGGCTTAGAGAATGGAAATTGCTGTCAGCTCAAAGAGCAGGGAGACACAAAGTGAGTAAGCTGCAACAAGCAGCATTTGGCAATTAAACAACATTAGCAAAATAGTGTTAAAGACAATCCCTGCTTCCATCTACTTAACTACTTGGCTTCCTACAACCTCAATCTCTTTTTCTCTTAGCAAGATACATGTCCCCTGTCTCCCTCTTCCCAACCCACATAAACTTTTGCCTATTGGCAATCTCCTGACAAGCAACACTCTCTTTATCTCACCTCCTACCTTCAGTGTAACATGCCCCTTAGCCATCCAAATTCATGGCCACATTTAGGAACAAGTTATCAATTAAGCCTCTGGAATTTTTATGTTCCTCACTTTCTAGAGAGGAAACCACACCATTAAGGTCCATGCACATGTGTGCTTCCTCGACACATGAGCATGAGCCACATGACAGATTCTTAAGCACCACCGTCCCTTTTCCTCAGATCCTCCTTCAGCCCCCCCAGTATCCACCACAGCAATAATCCCTCACACACTCCCACCCACCCTCACCCACCTGTGATCCTCTGCTCACTAACAACTTTTTCTTAGACATGATTAAACCATCATTTTTTGAAATACACACCTATCTTTGGCCTGCTCTACAGATATGGAAGACCTACCTTATTACTGCTCTAAAGGATATAAAGACCATAAGGGAGAAGGTTGGGCTGAATAGAATTCCATGAAGGAAGAGATGAGAAACAGCCCAACTTCTCAAACTTCCTCAGGCAAGGAAGGGGGTGTGGGAAACCTAATATCCATTCCTTGACAAGAGCTCCTGGGCACTGGTCAACTTTTGGAGGCCAAGATAAACAACGGGAAGAACTTAACTCCTTTGAACTCCTTAATCTTTCCTGAATCAGCACACACTCTAGGTTCCCCAAAACCCGTGCCCCCAAGACAGCACAGAAACAAGACATGGCTCTTAGGAGAACATTTATTGGAAATAATTTGTTGATTATTATTTTAGGGGAGAGAATTTTTCTCTCAGAAAATGCAGGAAAGCAGAGATACCTAGTGATCTCACCTGTGCCAGGGGTGCACAAAGGCAACTGGCCAGCTTAAAAGCTCCAGGGGATCATGGATGGGGCACAGGCTCTCTGTGGGTCATGGGTGGGGAATGCTCCTGACACAATTGGGGGCTGCCATTTTCCAGAGATGCTTCTTGCCCTTTCTGTTTTATTCTGCATTTAGAAATGCACTGGTCACAGGGAATCATTTACTTTCTAATGTGATGTTCAGAAGAAGTCCGTCCATTCAGTGACAGCGATGGGGAAGATGTGCTCCTACGCATGTCCTTATAAATCTTGTCTACACTTCCATGACGGGGGCACAGAAGTGTCTGCCTGTTATTCTTAAATATCTCTAAAGTCTCTGTAGGCTCATGCTTGGTATAAAAGGGAGATCGTCTAAGGATTCCATATACTTCTTTGCCCACAGGGGAGGAGGCAGAAGGGGATGATCCAGGCTGGTAACTGAATTTTTTGTTCTTAATGTTCTTCATGACATGCTTTAAAGCTTCTTCTGAGGGGCTTGGAGATCCTACCTTCAGAATTTGTTGTTCCCATGTGTTCCAATTGTTTCAGACATAGGCTCACCTTTGAGAGCCTTGAATTATAAATCCAACACAATTCTTTGTCCCAGGTGGCATGTTGAGGAATAGCCAGCTGGGACAAGGACCACAGAGTGCAGGGACTCACTCAGCCGAGATAGAAGATGCCAGGAGAGCTGGATGTATTTTGCTCTGTGTCATCCTCAAAGGTCTTAGGACACAGGAGCTGCTGTCCATGGGCTGGTCCTCCGGTTTGCCTTTGCTGGTTCACAAAGGAAGGGAAACTGCTGAGCCACGCTTGTTGGCAATTGATACTAACATTGTCCCTGAAGAATTTACCATATTTTGCCATGTACACTGTGCACCATGTTTGCCCAAACTTTCAGAAAAGCATACCTCAGCTGTTGGCCAGAAGGGATACGTGTGGGGAGGGCTCACATTCCTCTTTAAACATACAGATTGTGCCTCCCTTCAGCAGCCACCCACTTTGTGAAGGATGCCCATTCACTTGCTCCTGGAAGCCATTTCTTCCACTCAACATTACCACACATGTGGCCACCAGGACAGGAGCTTCAGAGCTGCACAACCCTAGGGCAGCCATTAATGGTCCTGGAGATCCACCCAAGACTCCACAACCCCTCTGAACTGGGCTCCCAACCCCCTCTGTGCAGCAACCCCTTGGGCCACAGACTCCACCCACAAGGCCAGGGCCTGCCTCGCCAGCCCCACCACATCCCCCTCCATTGGTCATGGCACTAGGCGGAGGCCACGCTGGCCTACTCCCACCCAATCTTGGCTTCTACTGGACTGGAGCCCCAAACTCCCAGCATGCCCAAGAGGGAAAGCACAACAGGTCCATTGGATGCCCCCACGCCAAGCCATACTACCTACATATGATGCACAGCCTTGTTTATACCTCAAAAAATTTGAGCAAAAAGGTACACATTATACACGGCAAACTGTGGTAGTTGGGAGTCAAGCCTAAGGTTCTTCAGGAAAGATCGTGTATTCTCTTCCTTTTCCTTCCACATCATAAAATCACCCCAGTTTTTAACCTTTTTTTTTTCCAAGAGTGCCAGAACATCAGACTTGGGCCAGGAGGGAGAACCAGATGTTACAAGGTTGGCAGCAGGGTCTCCCACAAATGAAGCTTTAGAAGTTGAAGGGCAAGAAACTCAGAAGATGAAGGCTGCAACCAGAAATCTTCACTCCTAAGCTTGGATGGTCAGTGCTTCTGATTGCTGGGACATAGTGGACAGCTCATCTGCACCAACTGGAGAGAATGTATCCAGAGGAAGCTTGCGTAGATGAAAACAGGTTCAGGTTGAGTCACAGCTAAATTGCCATGTAGTGGTGGTGAAGCAGACTGGGATGGTAGGAGATCCTACCTTCAGAATTAGTTGTTCCCATGTGTTCCAGTTGTTTCAGACCTAGGCTCACCCTTGAGGACCTTGAATTATTCCCTGATTTCTAGGTCTTTCAGAGAGTTAGTTCCAGACCCTTATCTGAAGACCTCTCTGGGTCACTCAACAGGTGATCTTTTGGGCCATTCTTCAAAGTTCCTGATCCTTCTGAACATCCCTTTTAAGTGAAAGCATTTCTGAGCACCTCTTTTGGAAGCTTCCAGTTTGGCTGTATGAAAAATTCCTTCATGAAATGGAGCCCTGTTTTTGTTTTTTGTTTGTTTGTTTGTTTGTTTGTTTTCAGAAGCTCATTGCTAAGAGAAAAATCCCCAAGAGGAACAGGGGTTGGACTGGCTGAGCAATGTGAGTTTTGGAACTGGAGGGCCAAATTCCTCCTGGGATTTCTTGATCACAGACTATAAATCCGACACAATTTCTTGTTCTTTCTGTGACACATTCCAGAACAGGTGGGAAATGTCAGATGGCATAAGACACTGTGCCTCATTTGGAGGTTTATGAAAACACTCCAAAGACCCTAAACTGTGATAGGGAACCTGTGACAGGATTGGGAGACGGGATTGAAACTGGGCCTGAGACTGGACCTGATTGGGAGTTAAGGACTGAGACTGGGCAGGGTTTGATACAGGGGACAGCAGCTGGAGATGGTTAATTACTAGGGATTCTTCAGCTATAAAGGTATTTGATATTGAAGAACACACATGTGGAGGAACAGCCACCTGGGACAAGGACCACAGAATGCAGGGACTCACTCGGCAGAGACAGAAGATGCCAGGAGAGCTGGATGTATTTTGCTCTGTGTCATCCTCAAAGGTCTTGGGACACAGGAGCTGCTGTCCATGGGCATGTCCTCTGGTTTGCCTTTGCTGGTTCACAAAGGAAGGGAAACTGCTGAGCCACGCTTGTTGGCAATTGATACTAACATTGTCCCTGAAGAATTTACCATAATTTGCCATGTATACTGTGCACCCATGTTTGCACAAACTTTCACGAAGACACACCTCAGCTGTTGGCCAGAAGAGATATATATGGGGAGGGCTCACATTTGGAATTTGTTGTTCCCACATATTCCACTTGTTTCAAACCTAGCCTCACAACATACAGATTGTGCCAACCTTTGGCAGCCACCCACTCTGTGAAGGCTGCCCATTCTCTTGCTCCTGAGAGCCACTTCTTCAACACCACACTGGGGGCCATACTAAACATTACCACACATGTGGCCACCAGGGCAGGACCTTCAGAACTGCTCAATCCAAGCACAGCCATAAGGGTCCTGGAGATCCTCCCAAGGCTCCAGAACCCCTCTTTGCAGGGTTCCCAACCACCTATGTGCAGCAACCCCTTGGGTCACAGAGCCCACCCACAATGCCACGGCCTGCCTCGCCAGCCCCACCACAGCCCCTTTTCTTGGTCATGACACTAGGTGGATGCCATGATGGCCCATGCCCACCAAAACTTGGTTTCTCCTGTGCTGGAGCCCCATACACCCAGCATGCCCAAGAGGGAAAGCACAACAGCTGCACGAGGCCCATTGGATGTCCCCACTCCCAAGCCATACTACCTACATATGATGCACATCCTTGTTTATACCTCAAAAATACGAGCAAAAGGGTGCAGATGATACAAAGCAAATTTTGGTATTGGGAGTCTAGCCTAAGGTTCTTCAGGAAAAGATCATGTTTTCTCTTCCTTTTCCTTCCACATCATAAAATCACCCCAGTTTTTAACTTGTCTCTCCAAGAGCACCAGAACATCAGAGTTGGGCCAGGAGAGAGAACCAGATGTTACAAGGTTGGCAGCAGGGTCTCCCACAAATGAAGCTTTAGAAGGTGAAGGACAAGAAACTCAGAAGATGGAGGCTGCCACCAGAATTCTTCACTGCTAAGCTTGGAGGGTCAGTGCCTCTGATTGCTGGGACATAGTGGACAAGTCATCTGTACCATATGGAGAGAATATATCCAGAAGAAGCTTGGGTAGATGAAAACAGGTTCAGGTTCAGTCAGAGCTAAAGTGCCATGTGGTGGTGGTGAAGCAGACTGGGATGGTGGTGCCTCATGATGAACATAGGAATAAGTGGAACCATTGCCTGGGACTAACTAGGTAAGGGATTGACATCTCAGGAAAGGCAGAGATCAAATAACTTGACGATGTCCAGAGAGAAAATCACCTCTGATCAAAGAACAAAATTACCCTGAGCGTGTTGGGAGAGGAGAAAAGGCAAGTGGCTGGTGTGTACAAAATCCACTGGGAATGTGGAATCCAAGGGAGAAACAGGCTCTGGGAGTAGAGAGTGACTGAGTGGTGAGGATGCAGTTAAAGTCATATAAGGAGGTCCTCAGGTCAGGAAAGAAAATGGATGGTGGAGGTGAAGAAGGCTCGGGCAGATTATTTCTTTTCTTCTGCTGGGTTTTCAAACTAAAAATCTTCTGCACAGCCAAAAACATAGTGAGTAAAGCAAGCAGACAGCCCTCAGAATGGGAGAAAATATTTGCAGGTTATACCTCCGATAAAGGTCTAATAACCACAATCCACAGAGAACTCAAATTTATTAGCTAAAAAAGAACACATGACCCCATTTCAGGGTGGGCGAGGGACTTAAAGAGAAACTTCTCTAAAGAAGACAGACGCAAAATCTACAAACACGTGAAAAAATGCTCATCATCCTTAATCATCAGAGAAATGTGAATCAAACTACTTTGAGATATCACCCATCCCCAGTAAGAGTAGCCCACATAACAAAATCCCAAAACCAGACATGTTGGCGTGGATGTGGAGGAAAGGGCACACTTCTACACTGCTGGTGGGAATGCCCACTAATGGGTGCCTTCTGGAAGGATGTTTGGAGAATACTTAGAGACCTAAAAATAGAGCTGCCATTCAATCGTATAATTCCTTTACTAGGTTTATACCCAGAAGACCAAAAGTCACAATATAACAAAGACATCTGTACCAGAATGTTTATTGCAGCCCTATTCATAATTGCTAAGTCATGGAAAAAGCCCAAGTGCCCATCGACCCACAAATGGATTAGCAAATTGTGGTACATGTATACCATGGAATACTATGCAGCCTTAAAGAAAGATAGAGACTTTACCTCTTTCATGTTTACATGGATGGAGCTGGAACATATTCTCCTTAGCAAAGTATCCCAGGAATGGAAGAAAAAGTACCCAATGTACTCAGCCCTACTCTGAAGGTAAACTATAGCTTTCACATGAAGGCTATAACCCAACTATACCACAAGACTATGTTTCACATATTTTAGCATGATATATAAATGAATACAAAGATGATAATAGTATTACTTGGTAACTCGGCCCAGTTCTAAGAGTCTAGATGAATTTTTAAGAATCCATCAACATAATTAAGAATAGCTATATCAGGGAGACAGGGAATCAATACCAAGGTATTTGCATAAATAGATCTTATTAAAATAATTCTTATCTTCCATTAGTTAGTTCTCCCATAGATTTCTTTGTCATTTCCCCACAATTAGTTATTCTTTAAAGGTCTTTCCTTGTTGAAAGGCATGTAAGCCCCAGAGTCTAACTACTTCTTTGAGTCTCTCTTCCTGTCTATGAAGACCGAGGCATATAAGTGTTATTTTTATTTATTTATTTATTTTCTACTTTTTCTTCACTTTTAATCACATGAAAGTTCAATTCTTTTAAAAGTAGTCTTGGTGCAGAGTATTTTCAGAGATTTTAATAATCTAAGTTGTTACAGTGGCTTCTCTTCATTACGAAACGTAAATATTCTCTCGAAAATGTGGTACTTTAGGTCAGTCGGGTATTTTCACACAGAAACCATACTCTCTAGAGGTAGAGAAGTCTACCTCTAGTTTCAAAGTTTAAAGAGCATATAAATTTTAAAAACCGTGTGTCTTTTCTCTTGTTAATCAGTCTTTCTTTATATTAATTTTTAGGCCCCCAGGGACTGAACAGAAGTGGGTAGAGAAGTTTGTTCTGTTCAACATCATATTTATATTTCTTTTTATATCCATCAAGGAAATCTTTGTCCTGGGTATATTTACTTTATTTCTTATGTCTCATTTCCTCTTTCGACATTTTATAGTATAATATAAAAGTAACAGACTTCTACCTGGACCACATG
This sequence comes from Loris lydekkerianus, assembly GCA_963574355.1. NCBI lineage: Eukaryota > Metazoa > Chordata > Mammalia > Primates > Lorisidae > Loris > Loris lydekkerianus. The sequence continues at coordinate 58,044 of CAUYPK010012162.1, read as the reverse complement.
GGACTCTTTTTAAGAGAGTTCTTCTTCCTGTTAATACCTCAACCCCAAAATAAACTCAACAGTTCTCTGCTTCTTACCCTTGTCTTTACTACACCTTCTATTTTCCATTCTCAGGGGTCGAAAAGCACATTTTCACCCTTCTATTACTTTTGTCTGTTATTCTTTTGATTTCATTGTTTTGGAGAATCATTGATTAAAAATTCAATTTTCTTCTTTCCAAAGGCTACCTCAAACTCTCCTCTCTGTTTAGGCATGGGGACGAGTATCTCAAAAAGGACCTTTGGCCAAGGAGCATCCTCTCATTTGTTAGTGGTTTTGCCTTGCTGAAGCCATTTTTTAAAAAAGCCAAAGACATGACTCTCATTCCTCTCCATTATCCATCTGGCAAAGATCACCAAATAGACTGCAAACTAAATCCCATTGTTGCAATAAATGTGAAATAATTAGTGATCGTGCATGAAGAATCAAACACAAATATAACCTCCCCCCCCCCATAGTAGAGAGAATAAAAGGACCTAAAGAAACAGACAGTGGACCTGAAGATAAAATTCTACTGATTGATATTGACTCTGGATCAAAAAAAAAAAAAAAAAGGAAGAAGAAGAAAGAGAAAGAAAGAGTGGAGAGAGAGAGGAAGGAAGGAAGGAAGAAACCTGGGCTTGCCTAGCCCGAGGTATACTTCTCAAGTGATACATTTTACCAGGCTTGGAGGGAAGCCACCTGAGCACCTCATCACAGCCTCCAAAATTTCCAAGGTATAATTTTTTAAATGCTAAAACGATGCATGTGCAAAAAATAAATAAATGTGTGAGATTATATACAACTCATTAACCAATGAGGGAACCAGTAAGATACTAAGACAAATGCAAATGAACACTTTAAAGATCAGAGACTTGGTCAGTTAAGAACGCCAGAAATGAATTTGCTAATAGATACAAACTATGTTAATATCCTGCAAGGCAATAAAGTATAATGTTTGAGATTATTTTTTGTAGCAGGAGGAAATGAATTCTCTACAGAATTTATTTCCATCACTGTTGTAAAATTATTTGCATTCCTGTTAGCTTTTTGCAAGTTAACGTCTTCCTCTGCAGAGCTAGAAAATTTCTTAGTTAGTAAAAAGTCAGCAAGAGGTGCATAGCCTCGTAGAACCAGATAATTCCCGATTGGTTCACCAGCCCTTTGCTAAAGGGACACTTAATGTCCTCTTTTGCCAGTTTCTACATCTTGAATTATTTTTCCTGATATCCTTTCAAAATTATATTCACCTTTCCTTCCTTTTCCCCTTTCTTTGTTTGTCTTTTCCTTTTTTCTTTAGATATGTATTGATCATTGTCTGTGTTCTAGATCAGCATTAACCAACAGAACTTTCTGTGGTGATGGAAATGCTCTATGTCTGTGCCATCCAGTGTAGATTCTATTAATTACACACGGCTACTGAACATTTGAAATGTGGCCTGTGTGACTAAGGAAATTTGGTTTTTTTTTTGCAGTTTTTGGCTGGGGCCGGGTTTGAACCTGCCACCTCTGGTATATGGGGCCGGTGCCCTACTCACGAGCCACAGGCACTGCACTGCTCTACTAAGGAATTTTTAATTTGACTTAATTTCTTTCTTTCTTTTTTTTTTTTGAGACAGAGTCTCATTATATCACCTTCGCTAGAGTGCTGTGGCGTCACAACTCACAGCAACCTCAAACGCTTGGGCTTAAGCAATTCTTTTGCCTCAGTATCCCAAGTAACTGGAACTACAAGCGCCTGCCCACAATGCCCGACTATTTTTTGGTTGCAGTTGTCATTGTTGTTTAGGAGGCCTGAGCTGGGTTTGAACCTGCCAGCCTCAGGGCATGTGGCTGGCACTGTAACCACTGTGCTACGGGGTGCTAAGCTAATATTTCTTTTTAAGAAACATTCAGCATTCCTTTTTCCTATTTACCCTGCACAACTAACTTGGATTTATTGACTAATAATTTATTATGTGTTTAGGACTTCATTCAGATCTTTAATATTGCATTAGTTTTCTATGGCTTCTTTTGACTTATGTACAGATTCCTGGGTTCAGGACACAGGCATCTTTGGGTGGACATTCTTCTGACTACCATGAATATATTATTTCACTTAATCCTTATTATTATTTCCATTTTCCAGAGTCTCACAACACCAGCACTTTCATTCTTCTGTGCTACAAAACATGAATCTAATGCTTAGGGAAGTTAAATGCTATGACCCATAAATCTCACAGTTTGTACAGGAACCGGGTAGGATTTGAACCAATGTCTGTCTCCTGTGACTGATTTCCTAACCACTAAAGTGTACTAAGTCTCACAGATGTGACTCACCTGCCTCTGCCTTTGCTAACTTGGACTGTCAGTCTTTCTATGCCCCTCCCCCAAAACATTACAGCAGGAAAAGGTGTGAAACTTGTTAAACTTCTAAAGTATCATGGCTTGGATGCAGTGGCTTATTCTTATCATTTTAGCTACTGAAGATGCTGGGACAGCAGGACCACTTAAGACCAGGATCCTAGGTCAGCCTGGGAAATATATGAAGACCCCTGTCTCTAAAAAAAGTAAAATAAAAATTAGCTGACCACAATAGCCCATGCCTGTAGCCCTAGCTAGTCAGGAGGCTGAGGTGGGATGCTTGAGACCAGAAATTTGAGGCTGACTGATCATGGCTCTGCACTCCAGCCTGGGGTGACAGAATGAGACCTCATTTCAGAAATAAGTAAATAAATAAAATGTGCAATTCAGATCAGAAAAAAATATGTGTGGCTTAAGTGGTACCCTCTGTGGTACCAGGGGACACTCAACTGTGTAAAGGGTTTAAGAAGTTAAGGTATAAAGGGATAAAGCTCGGCCTGAAAAATCAAAGGAAAACCAAACAAATTCTGGAGGGATATTTTGAGCTTGAGATTTTTCTCAGCACTTCTGGGGCATAGCTATCTGTCTCCTTTGCTGACTGCAGGGACAGCCTGGACCCCAGGCCAAGGCTTTTTTCTTCTTCTTAAAAAGAGAGAAAAGCTAAAATGCCACGATAAATTTTATACCAAACAGGCACGTAGAGATTACATGTGCTCCTTGTGGAGATCCAGGATTACACAGCGCATATTTCAGTGGAAGCTCATTTTTGAAAAGATAACACTCTTGGTTTAGCTAAAAATAAAAAAAGAGAATTATTCTATAGCCCATTTATTACTTTTCTTGCCTTGGACTCCTTCATCACCCATGCAACCACTCCACCTGGAGTCTTCTGGGTTGTGTTTGGTTTCTTGATTTGAATGCTGGTTGTGTGGGTGTTTACATTGTGAAAATACGTGAAGCCGTACACAAGTGATTTGTGTGCTTTTCTGTGTGTGTGCTGTACTAATACAATTTTTAAAACTACAGTATGTGATCGATACCTTAATTTTTAAAGAAGAAAAAGGGATGAAAGTCCTCAAAAGCTAAGTCATTCCTAAGAATCTATAAGAGAAACACATCACTTATTAAGACTGACACAACAGTCACAGTAATTTTTGAAAAGTGTGGTTCTGATAGCAAAGTAAACCAACAGAGCAGACACGAGACATCAGAGGCAGACAAGCAGATATAGGGGACATAATATGTGAAAAAAAGGCACCACAGATCAAAAGGTTAAAAAATACATTATTTAATAGATGGTATTAGGAAAATTGAATCATTAAAAAAAAAAACATAAATTACTGTGGGTAGACCTCAAAAAGATTAAAAGTCAAAAGTTATTAGAAAATATAAAGAAATATTTCTGTGACTTGCAAGGAGGGAAATGCTTTTAAATAAAACCCCTAAAGTGCAAATAATAAGGCTAAAACTTGATGAGTTTGATTATGGCAACACTAAGGCTTTCTGTGGGCAAAATTAATTATGTGTTCCTTTTTATTATTGATGGAATAGAGAAAGTTATTTGCAATGACTAGAATTGACCAAGGATTAATATCTAGTGAATACAAAGACATGTCCATATCACCTATGAAACGATAAACAATAGGAAAGTGAGGAAGAGATACAAAAAGACTTATAGCAGAGGAAACTCAAATGGGTATAAGGTGTATGAAATGATGTTGAAACTCATTAGTCATCAGAGAAATACAAATCAAAATGACCAAGCGCAAAAACTTAATCAATTGATTGGCAAAACCAAGAAAGTTGAAAGATGACAAACGTTGATGTGAGAATACCTGGACCCATGTGTACTGCTGGGTAAATGAGTCAGGTGCCATTATTCTGGAGACTGACCGAGCACTTAGGCATACCCTGTGACCCAGGAATATCTTCAGAGGTATGTATACGTTTAACAACTCCTCACTTGGGTTCTTAAGCAGAAGTATTTAGGTACAACGACTACAACATTGCCCCTGGCAGAAGGACGCTAAAGGCACTATTAAGATATACTACTCTGAAGAGGGATAAGTCACACATGCCCACATATGCACATGTACAAACAAGATAAAACATTCAATGATTTTAAGAAAAATAAAGTCTCTTTTCCTTCAGATCCGATTTGGTGGGCCTGTTCCTAATTTCAAGCAAAGAGGAATCTCACATTTTTCTTGAGTAAGAGAATACCTACAGCACCCATAATGGGTAATGCCATTTCTAAAGCTGGTCCTCTTCCAGCTCAGGTCAGAAGAACAATGCCTGTGAATCTTTTTCTGAAAGTCTAGTGCAGGAGCAACCTGGCTCCCCTAGTTACCCGGCGACCACACTTGCCTCTTGTTTGCCTTCCTCTGAGGTACTCTCACTAAAATGAGAGTGGGTGGGAGCTCCAGTCCTAGGGACAGACTCCTGTGATGGCTGCCCACTGGGACTTCAGTGCATCCGTCATCCAGATCCCCATCCCCTCTCATTCCTCTGGGAGCCACTTGTGATTTCAGCGTAGACCCCTCATCAGCTCTTGACTTTGATCAGGATGGGAGGCTGCTGAGTGCTGTTAGACCCTGAATTTTGCCTGGTGAGATGAAGCAGGACCAGCACTGGAACACATTCTCTGGGACTCTACCCCAGTGCCCAGTGTCATGGCTGGGTGGATGATGGCTTCAGAAACATGACCTTGTCTTATTCTCGGAAGCCTGAGAAAGTTACCCTACATGGCAAAAGGGACTTTGCATATATGATTATAAACTTTTAGGTGCAAAGATTCTCCCAGATTATCTGACAAGTCTGACAGGTCCCTCAAGGGGGACAGAGGAGGTAAGTGAGAGCAGATGTTAATGCCAAGAAATAAAGGTAGCTTTATCTGAAAAAGGCAAAAACAAGACAAAAAAAAACTATAGTCTCCAACAGAGCCTCCAGCCCTGTCGACACCCTGACAGCTCAGTGAAATGTATTTTGGAATTTTGACCTCCAAAACTATAAGAATATAAACTTGCATTGATTTAAGCCAATAAGTTTATGGTAATTCATTACAGCAGCAATAGGAAACTAATACTCCCAATAATTGCTCTCCAGAGTGTTACACCAAAGACATCCTAGTCATGAAACCAATGGTCTTTTCCTTTTCTCCTGCTTCTTAGCAGCTCTTGGGAGGCTTCCAAGTACATGTATAGTAGTGGGAAGAACATGGGTTTTAGAGGGGGAAAAATCCAGATCTGCTTCTAATTACTGTTTCTATGCAAGAATTCTTGCCCAGTGTTTCTCAGAAAATTTATATGTTTTTTTCTGTATCTTAAAAAAAAAGAAAATCAGTTGAGAAATTGGGGAAAAGGAAAAACCATTATAATTCTCTGGTGTGAATTAAAGCTTAACAATAAACCTAAGACTGCTCACATTCTAATTAGTTTTGCTTATATCTGTTGCCACGCGTTAAGTATATATTTCTGGCCTTGTCTGCTGCTAATAGTGAGTCATTCTGGCACATAAAATAAATATTCATAATTTTACACCTACTGTATGCTTTATTTGAATTCTATGAGAGCTGTTCTAAGAAATTATAAGTTCTAGAAGCAAATAAGTCCTTAAGTTGGCAATTTCTACACAGATTCTTTGTATTTCTGTCCCTAGCAAGGACATTATTGTTACAAGTTACATTATTTTACTATCGCTCCATACCATTTGCTGGCATTTTCCAATATTTCAACCTTCACTATACTTCATAAATTCTACTACTTTTAATTCTTCTTATTTACCAAACACATTTTTTAAATATCCATAATAAGCAAGCCATATGAAGAATGTTGAGATTTTTAAAATAACTTAAGATTTGGAGAAATCTTGTAAATTGTGATATTTCATTCCTGAACCCTCCAAATTCGTGTCTTGTTTGGAATTTGGAAACACGAGTTCAAGTCTCTGCCCTATCATTTTATTAGTAGTATAATCTTGCACAAATTATTACTTTAAGCTTAGAGGTCCTTATCAGTCAAAAGGGAGCAATAATACCACAAAGGTTTGCTGCAAGGTTTCTGTAAGATTATATACAGGAAGTACCTGAGAGATAATAAATTAAAAAGAAAAAAAAAATTTAAAAAAAAACATGGAATTTCTACGACCTTGGATTTGGTAAATAGACTCTTAGATATGACACTAAAAACAAAACCAACTAAAGATAAGACAGATTTTTACCAAAATTAAAAACATTTGTGCATCAATATTATCAGAGATATTATTTAAAAAGGGAAAAGACAACATACAGAATGGAGGAAAATAATTGCAGATCAACTATACAACTAAAACAGACAACTATTTTAAATTGCACATGAACTTTATGGACACTTTATATAAAGAAATCCTAATTCTCTGTAACAAACTCAAAAACAGCCTAATTGAAACCGTCAGAGAGCCTTCCAGCTTCCTGTTCTGGGTGTAAGGAGCTTGGAAGTTGCAAATTTATCCTAACAAGAAAAAACCTGAAAGACTGAAAAATTAACAACTCTCCCTAGATTCCTAAGAGAAGTGAGGCCTCACAAGCTGCACTAATGCCCCAGAAACTGGAGAGATAGACAGATCACAGTGAAACCCCCAAGCAGAGGCCTCAGCAGAGCCAGTACCCCCCTCAGCACTGAACTGAGACCAGGTATCAACCATGTGACAGTTTAAACCTGCAAGGGACCCAGTCATGGTGGGAAGGGGGGCCATCACCTTTTGTGAGTTTTACCTCCAGGAGTTTGACGACATTCTTGCAAGTATCAGAGAAGAATCTCCTTATGCTTCCGGCAGGGAGACAAAAGAGGATCCATTTTGAAGTACACCTGAATGCTCTTGTTCTTAACAAGGCCTGCCCTCAGGAGAAAGTAATTAACTACAGCCCAGCCTGCTGAGGGGTTATCAGAACCTGGCTGACCAGGGAAAAGGGTGATACCCCCCCACCCACCTCCAGCCCATCAGGCCTTCCAGCTGGAAGAAGGGTAGTACCAAGGCCACTCTCACTCTAGCCATCCAGGGGAGAAAAATACTGAGAAGCATTTGTGAAGTTACGATCCAGAGGCTCACTAAAAGGCTGAGACTTAATCAAAAGACCATAAAATACATCCCCTTTCTCCACACCTTACCATCACATTACTAAAGGCCTATGTACAGCAATTCCTTCTGCAACAAAAAGGATAAACCTGTAACCAGTTTAACTGCAAGGAGAAATAGGTGAATTTGCTATCAGTGTGGAAGAACTCAGCACCCCACTGTCAGAAATGGATCCAGCAGGCAGAAAATCAGTAAGAACATAGTTGAATTCAACACGCCATCAATCCTGTGACTATAACTGACATCTATAGATTACACAACAACAGTAGAACACACATTGTCCTCAAGCTCACATGGCACATGCTTTAGACCAGAAAATATACCATAACAAATTTAAAAGAATAGAATGTCATAAAATGTCTGCTTTCGGATCATAATAGAATTATGCTAGAAATCAAAAATAAGAAGACAATTGGAAAACCTAAAAATAGCTAGTGATTAAACAGTACATTTCTAAGTAACACGTGGGTCAAAGAAAGTAATCACAAGAGAAATTTAAAAATAGTTTGAACTAAATGAAAATAAAACATACACAGTCTATCAAATGTGGGGGATACAGAGAAAGCAATAGAGGAAAATTTGTGGTATTAAATGCATGTAACGGCAGAAAAGAAGAGTCTAAAATCGTGATCTAAGCTTCTATCTTAGAAAATTAGAAAAAGGAGCATACATTTAAATCCAATATAAGAAAATAGAGGAAATAACAATACTTGAGAAGAAATCAATGAAATTAAAAACAAAATCAACAGAAAAATCAGCAAAACCAAAAGCTGATTCTTTGGGAGGAAAATTAACAAAATCTAAAAGACTTTAGCAAGGTTAAATTTTAAAAAAGACAGACAACACAAATTACCAATATCAGAAATAAAAGAGGGAACATTACTACAGGCCCCATGGATTTAAAAGGATAATATAGCAACATGAACAATCCTATGTCTCCAAATAGTATCACCTGGATGAAATGAACTCATTTCTCGAGTGACACAACCTTCAACCTTCCTTCACAAAATTAACTCAAAGTGGATCATAGACATGACTATAAAATGCTAAACTCTAAAAAATCATCCCAGAAAATAACACAGAAGAAAATCTAGATGACCATAGGTTTGGTGGTGACTTTTTACACACAACACCAAAGGCACTATCTAGGAAAGAAAGAATTGGTAACATAGACATCATTAGAACTAGAAACTTCTGTTCTATGAAAGGCACTTTTAAGAGAATTAAAAGATAAGCTAAAGACTAGGAGAATATTTCCAAAAACCTTATCTCATAATGCAGTGTTATTGAAAATATACGAATAACTCTTAAAACTCAACAGGAAGAAAACAGAAAATCTGATTTAAAAATATGGCTCGGCACCTGTAACTAAGCAGCTAGGGTGCCAGACACATACACTGGAGATGGTGAGTTTGAATCTAGCTCAGGCCTGCCAAACAACAATGAAAACTACAACCAAAAAAAAAGAAAACAAAAAAAAAAAGGATAGCTGGGCGTTGTGGCAGGCACCTGTGGTCCTGGCTACTAGGGAAGCTGAGCCAAGAGAATCACTTAAGCTCAGGAGTTTGAGATTGCTGTAGGCTGTAGCGCCATGGCACTCTGCCCAGGACAACAGCTTGAGACTCTATCTCAAAACAAATAAATAAATAAAATAAAAATAAATATAGGCAAATGACCTGACCAGATACAGTTTGAATATCCCTAATCTGAAGATGTAAAATCCTAAATGTTCCAAAATCCAAAATTTTTGAGAACTAACATGACACTCAAAGCAAAATTTCCAATTTGGGGGTTTTAAATTAGGGATGCTGAACTGCTATGTATACTACTAATATTCCAAAATCTTCAAAAAAAAAAAGAAAGAAAAGAAAAGAAAGAGAGACAGAGAAAGAAAAGAAAATACAAGACCTTTTTGCTTCCAAACATTTCAGATAAGGGACATTCAACTTATATACACATGGTGAATAAATATGTGAAAAGGTGCTCCACATAATATGAGGGAATTTCAAATTGAAACAATAATGAGATACCGCTCTATAGCTATTAGAATGACCGAAATTCACAACACTGACAACACCTAAATTGCTGGTGGAAATGTAAAGTGGTACAGCTACTGTGGAAAAGAGTTCAGCAGTTCTGCACAAAATGAAACAGGGTATTTTCAATGTAACCTAGCGGCTTCACGCCCAAGTACAGTATGTATTGAAAAGATCGTGAGTAGGGACTCAAATAGACCTTCAGGCGTTGACACTGCAGCCCAGTTCCAGTAGCCAGGAGGTGGAAGCTACCACATGACCATCAACAGATAAAGGGATGAATAACAAATAATAATACACACACAATGGGGTATTATTTGGACATAAAAAAGAACAAAATTCTCATCTATCCCTCAATAGGGATGAGTCTTTCAAAACTATGTTAAGTGGAGTATTCCAGATGTCAAAGGACAAATACCGTATAATTCTGCTTACATGAAATATCCTGAGTAGATTTCTGGAGCCACAGAGTAGGTGAGCCATTCAGAGTCCTACCTACTTTAACCAGAGAATATCTTTTAAGGTGCGACTTCCCTGTGACATTTTTGCGTGGGGAAAGGATTTCATGGCGGGGATGCCATCATAGCTCACAGCAATCTCAAACTCTTTGGCTTGAGCAATCCTCTTGCCTCAGCCTCCCCAGTAGCTGGGACTATGGGCACCCACCACAATGCCTGGCTAGTTTTTCTGTTTTTAGTAGAGACTGGGTTTCACTCCTATTCAGGCTGATCTTGAACTCCTGAGCTCAAGTGATCCACCCACATCGGCCTCCCAGAGTGCTAGAATTGCAGGCTGGGCCACCACGCCCAGACAATTTTCAAATTTTAATCAACACTGATAGTTATGCATACTCGTGAAGCACTTGTGATATCCTGATATACACATACAACATGTGATGATGAAATTGGGATATCCATCACCTCCAGCATTTATCATTCGTTCTTGTTGGGAACACTCCAAATCTACTTTTTCGGTCATTTTGAAATATACAGTCAATTCTTGTTAACTGGAGTCACCCTGTTGTGCTTCTGAACACAAGACCTTATTCCTTCTGTCCGAGCATATTTTTGTACCCATTAACCAACCAGTCTCCACTGCGGCTGGCCACTACGTTTAGTTTCAGAAATTCTTTTTATTTCTTTTTCCTTAGGTGCATACATCCTTAAACCCTCCAGTTAGGGGTAGGAAAGAAGTGAGATGGAATGAACTTGGCTCTAACAAGGCAATGACAGGCCACGTCCCTGGGTCCAGAGGTGATGTGCCCCCCACCCCCACCCCCACCCCCGCTGGCTGACATTTCTGTTCACTTTTCTTCACAATAGATTCATTGCAGCTGGGGACTCAAATCCAGTCCATCTGTCACCATAAAACACTAACACGAGGCAGGGCCTGCTGCGGAGCGAACCTTATCTGAAAGGCTTTCTGTGATCAAGAGAAGCTTGGCAACCCTCCTGCACTGGCCGCGCTCTGCAGAAAATGCTGAAGTGCTGGTTTCAGCTCAGCTAAGTGAGGGGATCTCAAACACGGTGTCAGCGTGATGACTGAAAGGACACGAACCAGATACAGGCTCGCTAAATTAAGTACATTCAAAGGAGAAATATTTATACTTTACATTTTAAATAGTCCCGGAGGGACACGCAATGTGTTTTCCATCCCGCTGGTGTTTAAAAACTTACAAAGCAAAGCAGACCCCGAAGCGGTGGGTTCCAATGATAGCGATTTTCTTATCATAGGGATCAAAATAATAGACTCGGAACACCAACGCAGCCTTTTCTGCAAACATGCGGAATATGGATTATTGAGAAGAAAAGGGAATGTCTGCACCAAGGACAAGTGCACATGCTGTCGCTAGGCCTGGCTGTCTGGACACAGCTGCTAAGAGGTAACATGTGTCACCGGTTTGGCCAGGGTTAATTATATCATGCACTTTCCGGAATGTGTTTGTTGGGACTCCGGGGTTCTGGGCTCGGCTCTGCCGCTTGCCAGCTACAAAGCTGGAATTAGGAACATTCTGGGAAACTCACAGGAGGCGGGAAAAAGGCAGGAATACTTGTCATCTTGGTTGACCTACAGCATGGATAGTGTAGGTGATGGAGATGGGGTCGTGTTGACTGCAAGTCTCCCGAGAGAATGGTGACTTTACAAGGTCCCCTGGTGACCAGAAAGAGGAAAAGGAGCTTTGTCATTGAGTTGCTCTCTGCAGAAACTAAGGACCACCCAAGCAGATGCAAAGTGAGACAGAGAGAGAGAGAATAGAGGATATTAGGTTACTAGAAGAAATCAAGATCTAAGGCAAGGAAGGGAAGAGGGAACAGCAGAATAACAACAGATGAGCCACCCCTCCTTTCCACCTGGGTATGACCTGTGGTTTATAAAAACCAGCACAGGGCGGCGCCTGTGGCTCAAAGGAGTAGGGCGCCCACCCAGTGGGTTCAAACCCAGCCCTGGCCAAAAAAAACAAAACAGCACAGTCTGCATGGCACTTAAGTGTGGGGGACCAGCTTGACCACCTTAGCCCTGTGACTTTGGCCAAGTTACTAAATCTCTGCCATTATGTAACTTCCTCCGTATGTTAAGTGGGAAAGATAACAGTATTGATCTTTTTTTCATTTTAATAAACACATAGAGTAGTTACAAGCAGACTCCAACTTACAAACATCTGGCTGACAAACGACTCGCACATACAAACAGAAGTACAAACATCCAACTTACCGTATATACTCAAGTATAAGCCGAGGTTTTTCTGGCACAAAATTTGTGCCAAAAAACCCGAACTCGGCACAAATTTTGTGCCGGAAAAACTCGGCTTATACTCAAGTATATATGGTATGTACAGCTCACACTCAGACAGACAGAGGCTATTACAGGTAATAGGTAAATGTACCTGTTCTTACTTACACACATTTCAAACCTACAGAAACTATGTTGTTTGTAACCTGGGGACTGCCTATATTATATCCCAGAAATTATTCTAAATACATCATAAGCCTGTTTGTATGTCACTTAATGAGGGGAATGTGTGCTGAAAAATGTGTCATGAGACGACTGTTGCAAACCTAGATGGGCTAGTCTGTGACACACCAGGCTCATGGGGTTGCCTGCTGATCCCAGGCTACAAACCTTGCAGCTCATTGCTGCACTGGATACTGTAGGCAACTGTAACACAATGTACAGATTTGTGTATCTAAAGATACATAAACATAGAAAAGGTGTGGTAAAAATACAGATAAAAGATACAGAATGGTGTAACCACTTAGGGTATTATTATGAATGGAGCTGGTAGGACTGGACTTGCTCTGGGCAAGTCAGTGAGTGAATGTGAAGGCTAAGGACATTACTGTGCACTACTATAGACTATAAATACTGTACCCTTAGGCTACTCTGAGTTTATTTTTTTTTAAGTACATCAAAATGTTACAACAGCTATGACATCATCAGGCCACAGGAATTTTTTTTTTTTGAGACAGAGTCTAACTATGTTGCTGTCCTACCATATCACCCTCAGTAGAGTGCCACAGTGTCACAGCTCACAGCAACTTCAAACTCTTGGGCTTAAGTGAGTCTCTTGCCTTAGCCTCCCAAGTAGCTGGGACTACAGGCACCTGCCACAACACCCGGCTTTTTTGTTGTTGTTGTCATTGCAGTTTTTATTGTTGTTTTAGCTTGCCCAGGCTGGATTCGAACCTGCCAGCCTCAGTGTATGTGACTGGCACCCTACCCACTGAGCTACGTGTTCTGCCCAGGCCATAGGAATTTTTCAACTTGTGGGACCACCATCATATACGTGGTCTGCTGTTGACCACATTGTGATGTGGTTGAGGACTGTGTTTAATCATTGGTCCTCATGATGATGTTGTGATGTAGGTGGTAGAAGTTGGGAGGATTAAATGAGATAAGATCGATTATTATTTATAGAACAGTGCCAAAAGTATAGAAAGTATTCAGCGAATGTTGCTAATGTTATTATTGATTTTGAATGGACTCAATTTAAGCTTTACACATTTTCTAGACACTGGGTAGATAAAAACTCTTCTTAACAGAAGTAACAATACAACGATAGCTAAGAGTTTTTGAGTGATTATTACAGGTGGGAGAGGTATTGAATGAGCCCTGTCCACAGCTGTGTCTTTTCTCTAATCATCAGTGATCAGGTGTTCATGGAAAAACAACTACCTCAGAATAATGGCCATTACTGCACAGTTGGTATACAGCTGGTGCTTACCAAATAGAATTGTTGCTCATAGTGCTGGTGATGCCATGTGGACATGAAATGTTCCATTCAACTTTATATTCCCCCTATTATCCCAGAGTTGCATAAATAGAATTGTTAATCTTTTTGTGAAGAAAAGTTCTCGCTTAAGACAATTGAAATCTGGAAAGAAGACCATAGCAAAAGAGAGAAAACAGCTAAAAAATGGAGTCAGGAGGGCCAGGTTCTGGGCTTAGCTCTGCTTCTCACCAGCTGCAGGGCCTTAGCCAGGACCATCCTGCTCCTCAGCTCCCATTTTCTGGATTCTCAAATCCCTCTGATGAGCCAGTGGCAGGAGTGTGAGGTCCAGCAGAGCCTGACTTCAGTGGGTGATGTTGGAATTCGGATGTCCTGGTCTAGGCCACAGTGACCCAGCTAAGACCCTGCGGGGTGTGGTAGCTCAGACCCCAGCCTTCCTGACTGCATTCTCGATCCTCTGATGCCACATGGAAAGAAAGCTCTGGAATTAGGACTGAGGCTGTCGCCCACCTCTGCCTCTGTGCCAGTCCCCAAGTCCTCCCTCCCCCTGAGCTGAGCCAGTCTCTGAGACCCCTCCCCACAGCTTTTTCTCTTTGCTGCCAGCCCCTCTGCCAGACGTGTGATCAGATCTTCATGTGTCATCCAGAAACTCCCCAGCCATTCTTCTGATCTTGCCACATTGAGCTGGGAGCTATCAAAGGCTCCTTCCACAACTAGCAGCCTATGATTCTGTGTACAAAAGTCGATCTTGTCACATCACGTGCCTATTTCAGACAAGACTTCTGTTTAACCATTAAGGCTCTGAATGACCTGATTAACAACAGTCTTGATCTAGAACATAATTGGATAATCAGACAAATACAATGTTAGCGTGTCTCTCTTTAAATAAGCAACAATTCAATTATCTACCATTTGTTTGGAGATTTACTAATTGTGTGCACTCTCAAATCTTTATGTGCTCTTTATACTAAACCTAAAAGATAAATGATATTGACCTCTCACCCATATCATATAAACACTCATGTAACGACCTTGAAGGTGCACTGAGGCTTAAAGGAAATGATACTTATACTGGCTGGCATAGTGCTCAGTACACAGTTGGTGCTTAATACATGAAGATGAGATTGTAGTACTGGAAGTATCATGGTTGGGGGGAGAGTTAACTTCATTATGTCACACGAGGGGGATGCAAAATGCCGCCTGCAAAACTCATTTCTAAAATAAGATAATTATCTTCTAAAATAAGCTGACTAAACAGAGATCCTACCCCCCTCCCTTTTTTTGCAGTTTTTGGCCGGGGCTGGGTTTGAACCTGCCACCTCCGGCATATGGGGCTGGCACCCTACTCCTTTGAGCCACAGGTACCGCCTGATCCTGCCCTGTTTAACCTAATTTTTTTTGTGTTAATCATAATGGAAATTTCTGAACAGGGAGGGATAAGTCAACAGTTGGGTCTTGGAACTAAAAGTAGCCTGACACATCTGTTAGGGACTTGCTGTCACAGTCTTTCTTGTAAAACAAGGCTAATAGTTTTGATTTACCTTGTGACACTGTTAAAATAATTCATAATGGTGTTTTTTTTTTTTAAAAAAACTATTTTTTACAATTAAAAATTACATTAAAAACTAAAAAATACAAACAGCAGGCTATTGGTTATAGTTAAGGAGCTTTAATAAATATAACAAATACTTTCAATATCTTATTTGTGAGCCTATCTGAAAGGTTAGACTGCCATTTTGTTAGACTGATCTTTTTTTTTTCTTTAACTCGACTGGTTTCAAATGGAAGATTTATAAATTTCAGCCCCCAAAAAGAACGTAAGGGATAATTCTAATATCTTGTTTCCTGAAAGGCTTGCTTCAAACAATCCTGAAAAGAGAATTACGTACTTTCTTTAAAAACTGGTAGAAGGGGATTTTTGGTAACGTAAGGATTTTCAGAACTCTAGCTACAAGGATCACATAAACATCCATCACTGTGACTAGCTCTTTAAAACACTGTCATGCCATAACTGTAGACACATCTCAGCTAATCAAAATAATTATAAATCTATAAAGCAACCAGATAATAAATTTGTCTGAAGCAAACGGGGATCGTTTTGAACATTTTCTTTATTTAACCCTTTCAAGGAAAGAGCTAACTTCAAAACTTTTGCTGAGTGCTGTGAAGAGTGACCTGGAAATTCTCGGCGGTAGCTGGCAAAGCCAAAATGGTTCCAGAAATGGATGGGAAGTACTTCCCTTTCCTGAATTGTGTGCAGCCCAAAGTTTAAGTCTTTGTAACACAGATATGAGTACATCATCATTCACCATTCTTCCAACATGTCTCTGCACGGGCATCAGTGCCCAGATACTGTGGGATCTTCAGAGGTCATCTAGCTCCAAGTCCCTTCAGTTACAGCCTTCCCTGACTGGGGACCCTCATTTCATGGCAGCTTGTTCCATTGTTAGAAGCAGACATGTGGGAAAAGAGGGTGCCTGCATTGAAGAATGTCCTCTTCCAGTGTGCCTCTGGTTACCCGAATTTTTGTCTGAGATGATCGGTACAGTGAGAAAAACCCAAGGCCATAGGTGGTGCCGTGGTTCAAAGGAGTAGGGCGCTGGCCCCATATACTGGAGGTGGTGGGTTCCAACCCAGCCCTGGCCAAAAACTGCAAAAAGAAAAGAAACCAAGGCCATGGAACCATGATAGCTTTGCCACTTACTAAATGGGTGATCTTGGTAATGTTACTGAAACATTTTGACTCAAATTGCTCATTTCTAAAATGTGTTGATCTTAGGCCAGAGACAGTGGTTCATGCCTGTAATCCCAGCACTCTGGGAGGCCAAGGCAGGTGGATGACCTGAGCTCAGGAGTTTAAGACCAGCCTAAGTGAGAGTGAGATCCTGTCTCTAAAAATAGCCAGACCCTGTGACAAGAACCAGTAGTCCCAGCTACATGGGAGGTTAAGGCAAGAGGATCACTTGAGCCCAAGAATTTGAGGTTGCTGTGAACTGCAATGCCACAGCACTCTACCCAGGGTGACAAAGTAAGACTCTGTCTCAAAAAACAAAAAATGCTTTGATATGGGCTTAAATGACAAGAGAAATAATATAGGAAAAGCCCTTAGAAAGGGTCTTGCATAACGAAGGTCAATATATAATATCTGTTACTATTATTATTCAGGCAAAGTTTCTAGATATATCTCTATCCTCACTTCTCAAAAAAAGAAAAACACTTTTTTTTCATGAAGACTCTCCAAATGTTTGTCCCAATTTTGAACTTATTACCTAGGACGTGGTCCAGCCATCACAGAAAACCTCTCTTGTGAGCAAAAATATTCTTTAGGCAATTTCTGACATTTATTTCATTTTAATACTTCATTATTATGGCAGTCTTTTAGAATGACAATAGACCTGGGTGACCTAGTAACACAAGAGAATCTAGCTCTTCCAGTGAAAAAGAGACACATTTAAAACCCCCAAATTAAGACTAGTTTGCTTATCCATAAAACGATATTAGGCGATCTTCTAGGTTCCTTTTACCTCTAGTATTTTGCTAATTGTATTGGTCAAAAGCTCAAGACAGACAGACAGCATGATAGACTTACTGACAAATTTATGCAATTCCAGGCTAAATGACTAATCAGAATGTTTCTGGCTTCTGAAGCGGTTATGGTGCAAAAGCACCTGCTGTCAAGTTATCTCTCTGGCCTGATACTCACGTAATAGACTTCTACAGAGGTTTATTAATTGTATTGATCTTTTCAAGAACCAACTTTTGGTTTCTTTGATTTCCTTTATTTATTTCCTGTTTTCAATTATATTGACTTCCTCTCTAATTTTTATTATTTCTTTTCTTCTGCTTACCTTGGATTTATTTCGTTTTTCTCATGCTATTTCCTAAGCCAGAAGCATAGGTTTTTGTTTTTTTTTTAACTTTTCTTATTTCTAATATGTTCATTTAAGATGATAATTTCTCTCAAGTATAGTTTTCACAGCAGCCCACAAAATTTTTTTTTTTTTTTTGCAGTTTTTGGCTGGGGCTGGGTTTGAACTTGCCACCTCTGGCATATGGGGCCAGTGCCCTACTCCTTTGAGCCACAGGCGCCACCCAGCATCCCACAAATTTTATTAAGTTGTATTTTTATTTAGTCAAAATATATTTGATTTAGTAGTCCCGGGAAGGGTTAGAACTCACTAGCCCCAGTGCACGTGGCTGGCACTCTAACCACTGAGCTATGGGCACCCAGCTGAGTCAAAATACATTTGGCTTCTCCAGATGAGTACTTGTATCCATGTGTTATTTAGAAGTTTGTGGTTTAATCTAGAATTATTTGGGGGGAAGGAGTTTCAGTTGTCTATTATTGATTTCCACTAATTCCATTGTGATCTGGGAGCAGATAATATGTAATTTCTGTTCTTTTAACTATGTTAAGGTGTGATTTATGGCCCAGAATGTAGTCTGCCTTTCTGAACTTGAGAAGAATGCACATTCTGCTGCTGTTGAAGTAGATGCACTACAGGCATCATAAGATCCAGGTGACTGATCGTGGTCTTCAGTTCAGCCATGTGTATGTCCATTGCTATCTGTCTATTCCTTTTTTCTATCTACTGATTGAAATAATAACTGTAATAGTGGATTAATCCATTTCTCCTTGTAGTTGTATCCGTTTTAGGGCACATGCACATTAATACTTATTATTACTTCTTGGGTAATGGACTCCTTTATTGTTACATAATGTTCTTCTTTCTCCTCAACCATTTTTTTTTTTTTTGGCTTTGAAATTTCCTTTATGTGCAATGACTGTAGCTATCCTTGCCTTCTTTTGATTAGTGCTAGCATAGAATGTCTTTCTGCTTTTTGAACTTTTGTTAAAGAAAAATATACAAAAAATGTACCATTTTACACTACAGTGCAGTGGTGTCAAGCACATTCAAATCATCGTGCCGCCATCACCACCATCCATCTCCAGAACTTTTTCATTATCTCAAACTGAAACTTTGACCCCATTAAAAATAACTCCCTGCTTCTCCCATCAGCGATCTCTAACAACGACTGTCTTTTCTCTGCTCCTATGAATTTGACCACACTGCACATGCTGACTTAGATCTCTGAAGTGTCTCAGATAAGTTGTTGCTATCCAGTTTGTTCAACATTTTTCTTGTGTGAATGAGAGTGATGTAAGCTCCTTACATGCTGGACAAGAAATCAGAATTTACATACAACAGACTCTTCAACTCAAAAGCAAGTCTTTACTTATTATATTTTTGAAATTTCAACTTGTTTAATATTGGCCCAATCATCCAGAGTTCTTACGTAATTTTTTAAGATTTTGTTTTACTCAAATTTATTTCCAAAGCGAAGTATAAGATAGCTATGACAGAAAAATTAGGAAATGTAGGATTTTTAAAAAGCAAAAAGATACCCTTTAATACCATCCCCCAGGACATCTCCCTTAGAAGATAGTCTTCCAGAAAAGGTACAGCACATGTACACATGTGATTCACAGAGAATGCTGTGTATTCAAGAGCTGGAATTATATACTCAGTTGGTGAATTGCTTTTTCACTCAATGAGTCATGAACATTTTTTCATAACAATAAATATTTGAAATATTCATGTTACAGGATTTTTTTTTCTTCCAGAAAGTATTCATAGGGATGTCTCAGAGACGTCTATGAAAAGGGGCCAAGGGACCAAGAAATCAGTGCTCTGGTTCCCTTTGGCTTCTGCCAGAGCAGATTTAATAGCATCTGTGGAGATTCCAGACAAGGTTTTATTTTCTTTCTTTCTCCCTTTTTTTTTTCTTGAGAGAGTCTCACTCTTTTGCTCTGGGAAGAGTGCTGTGCTGTCACAGCTCACAGCAACTTCCACCTCTTGACCTCAAGTGATCCTCTTGCCTCAGCCTCCCAAGTATCTGGGATGACAAGTGCCTGCCATAACACCTGGCTAGTTTTTCTACTTTTCTATTTTTTTAATTTTTTTTTTTCCTTTTGAGACAGTGTCTCACTCTGTTGCCCTGGGTAGAGTGCTGTGGCATCATCATAGCTCACAGTAACCTCGAACTCTTGGGCTCAAACAATCCTGCTGCCTCAGCCTCCGAAGTAACTAGGTCTACAGGCACCCACCACCCACACCTGGCTAGTTTTTTTGTTTTTAGTAGGGAGGGGGGTCTTGCTCTTGCTCAGGCTGGTCTTGAACTCCTGAGCTCAAGTGATTGATCCTCTTCACCCTCTCAGAGTGCTGGGATCATAGGCATGAGCCACTGTGATGGGCACAAGATTCTCCTTAACCAAAAAGAAAAGTTTTTTTTTGTTTGTTTGTTTGTTTGTTTTTTATCACATATAGACCTATCTACTGAAAGGGTGGTGCTCCATAGCACATCCTTCTTACAGGCTGAACAGCATTCTGCTTTGAAGCTTACTCTTGAAGTTTACCCTATTATCTACCATTTAAGTTGCTTCCAATGTCATTGTCATTGTTAGACACTTCCTTCTGTTGTGCAGACAGACACAGGTGCATGTCTCCCTGATTTGCATCATCTATAAATTTAATAAGATTTTCTATGTCTTTGTCCACTCTGTTGATGAGATGGTTGAACAAAACAAACCTAAAAAGAAAGTGACTATTAGTGACACTTCATCTAGTTGTAACTCATTCTTTAATGTAGGTTTTTAAAATATAATTCTTCAACTATTTATGGCTGATGAGAACCCCAGGGCTTTGATGTTTGGGAATAAATTTTCATAGAGGCTGTTAGTTTACTGAGGCTGCTGTATAAGCAGAAACTGGTGGCTTAAAATAACAGAAATGTGTTCTCTTTCTGGAGCCTTAAAGTTCAAAGTCAGGTGTCAGAGTGCCATACTTTTGCTTAAGGTGCAAAGAAGAATCCTTTCTTGTCTCTTCTGGCTTCTGGCAATCCCTGATGTGCTGAGGCTTGTAATTGCATCATTCCAGTCTCTGCCTCTGTCCTCACTTGGCCATCCTCCATCCATGTGTGTCTCTGTGTCTTTTAAGGCACACCTAAATCCAATATGACCTCCTTCTAACTGAACTAATCTGCAAGGACCTTATTTCTAAAAGGGTCACATTCTGAGGTTCCAGCTGGACATGAATGTGGAAGGGCACGTAGTTCATCCTACTGTACCAGCGACTGTTCTTCTACAAGAAAAAGTGAACTGACTGTAAGCGGTATGCTGTTTGGTGCACAGTGGAGGCTACAAACACCACCACTTCCACCAGGGTGAGAAGCCTCAGACAGGACTAAATGGCCAACACTCAGGGAAGATTAATATGCAACCTCCAATGACTAAGACCTTGGAGATGAGAAGATTTGATTGGACTGGACCAGAGCAGATTGTAAAGATTATTGAGGTTGCTGCACTGGAAGTCACAAGTCTGGAATTCAACCCTAGATGAGCTTCTTTCCAAAGACAGGGGTTTGGGCAACAATTCAGACCCTTGGACTTTAGTTTCCTCTCTGCAGAGGCAGTGTGACATGGGGATTACTATCACAGTCTCCGGAGCGAGCCTACCTTGATTCTGCAAACGGGGGCAAGTTAACTGACCTCTCTGGTCCCCAGTTTCCTCATCTGTACAATGGGGTTGAAGACAGTGTTATACTTACACTCTCAGAGTATTTATGAGAATTAAGAATGGACTTATTATGAATTGAGAATTATGAATTATGACTCTCATAAAGAGAAAAAATTATGACTTTTCATAGTATCTGGCATGTAATAAGTACTATGAAAATGTTTGATAATTATATCGCCATTATGAAATCAAAGAGGTGGATTACATCTCTTAAGTTTGTTCCAGGGCCAGCATGACATGGCACCATGGGCTGACGTTCATGGGTGCTCTGCAGAACCTGATATTTAATGAAAATGCTGAGACCTTGAGACACATCTAGTCCCTAAAAGAAAAATCCTAGATTGTTTTTAAAAGTCTGTGCTCCTGGCTACAGGGCATCAGCCCTGTTTAAATAGGCCTCCAGCAAGTAGACACTCTGTTTATCTAAATGATGCCAGGGTCCTGCCAGGGCTGATTTGATTTCCTCAGCAGGTGTTTTGGACACGGGGAATCAGTTGAACTGCTTTTTGTTCTCCCTGAGCCAAAATCAAGTCTTGACAATAACCGTGACTTCAGACAGTTTCCTCTCCGTCAATTTCCTTTATTCAACCTTAGAAGTGTAACTGGATTGGAACATAATCGGTTTTCAGTTATTATGAGAGACATAGGGTAAGAAACAGAGGTTCATGCTGAGTGTAAGCACCATGACACCTGCACAGAGCCTTCCTGGAGAGGATGGGCAGAGAGGGACAAACCAGCAGGGCTCCCCCTTCTCTCCTGCTCCGGAAGTGAGTCAAGGTAAAAAGACCTATTCAGGACAGTTTCGAAGGGCAGGTGCGAGCTGGTTTGCAGATGTCATTAAGAATCAAAAATATATGAAAATGCTTGATCTCTGTTTTCTATCAAGACATTTCCTTAGCCAAAATCAAGATAGCACTGAGAGGTTAATTGTGAAGTTGTGGTGTCAAAGAGGAAACCGATGAGGATGATGGTTTTATAATGGTTGAGCCATTAGTATTTTCCAGGCACTGTGCTAAGGACTTGGTGAGCAATATCTCATATGGACCACTTCATAATCTTATGAGAAAAGGTCTCTTTTCAGCCCTTTTTGACACCAGAAATTATTCAAAGGCACCATCGAGCTTCTAAGCAGTGCAGCTCCAATTCAAACCAAGATTCCAGTTCAGACCCTGAATGTTTTGTTTTGTTTTGTTACAATATAAAAGTGTAAGTTTATTTTATATTAGAGAAAGGAAAGAAAGTAGGGAAAAAAGAAGAGAGTGGAGAATAGTGAGGAAGGGAAGAGAAGATGGAAGCAATAGAGAGAAAAGGAGTGAGAGAATGGTGTGGCATCCTACAGAAAGGAAAAGCGCCCACCCTAGACCCAGAACTCTTAGTGACTGCATAGGAGCCCTATCTGCTTAGTCCAGTCTACCCCAGTGGTTAACAGCCTCCTGCCCCAGCACCTGCCTTCCAGTGTAGAAAAGGAAAGGAAGTCATATGGTGTCTCATAAGGAAAGGGACAGTCTCCCCAATCTGGGTTCAGGGAAGCAGGGTGAAGAGGTTGGTAGTGGTCTCAATTCATAGACACACTTGAATAAGACTCCAGTCCTGTTCTGGGTCCAGCAGGGGGGCCATCTTCTAGGCTTTTCACTCAGCATCACAGCAGCATGGACCCGTTCCCCTGTCCCTAAACATGGCCCTCTCAGGAATGGTGGATATTTAAATAAGACTTCTGTGGATTTGCTCATTGATTTTTCTCCAGGAAAATTTCTAGTTTGAGGGAAATAAATAAATAAACAAAACCGTATTAAAACAACAAGTCAATCACCGAGGAGAAATACAATGGAATCCTAAATTTAGGCTTGAGAAAGAGAAATACCGTAAATCACTGAGAGATCTGGTTTCCAGGAAACATCATTCACCCTGAAGATGAGTAACATGTAAATGGTTTAAAAGAGACGACAGTGTTCAGTCATCCCCAATTTACACTCTGTTCATATTTAGAAGGCAAATAGCTGTCATCATGTTTTTTTTTTTTTTTTTTACCACTTAAGTTTGAGGATATAGAGATTTTCTAGCAGTTCTAAGATTGGTTGTGCCTAGAGGTTCATCTCAGGCTGGGGGTTGCTATCTAGAATCCGGTGTGGATTACCAGATAAGGCAGAGCAAAGGAGAAGTGGGGATCTAGAAAGGTAGCCTCAGGGGTCATTACACCATATGATCTTTAAGATGATGCCTGCAGATAACTCCTGAGTGGTTAGTGTCTGCTCACAAGTAGGGCACATTAATGTCAGGTCTGCAAAATACTCACTGAGGATATTCCTCTAATCCAGCGGTTCTCAACCTGTGGCTTATGACCCATAGGAACTGTATTAAAGGACCGCAGCATTAAGAAGGTTGAGAACCACTGCTCTAATGCTCTAATGCTCTAACCTCCTGACTTCCATCTCCCTTCCAGACTGTCTGTCTTTTAATTCCAACTTCACCAGAAGGTCAAATTCAACTCATTCTAACTTGAAGGTTATAGAGTGAGAAGCTCACACCAAAATTTTTAATTTAGCCAGCCCCAAACAACTCTAAACTTGAACTTGGAACAAAGTCATCCATCAGAGCTTTTCTAATGAAATCAGCATAAATTAAGGCTTAATGTCAAAAGCAGAATCTGGTCACAAAAAAAGCCAAACGCAGACAATACCAAATATTCCTTAGGTGTGACCTCCACATCTTGTTGACCTATACAAAGGGATTTTTGTTCAGCTAAAATTTATTCCCTAATAAAAAAATAGGGCAAAGTTCTCTGTGTCGAATCTGCATAGCTTTCAGTGCAAATACAAACAAAAACCCTATTTGTGGACCCTTCATCCAGTAACTTCTGGGACTGATCGGAGGCTCAAAAGCAAGGGAATGAAGAGAAGGAAGTTTCCCCCTAGAAACTCTCATCTAGGCAAGTTTGTAGAAATTTTTGCATGGCTCTTGGGCAACACAGTGGTGCACCTGCTCGGTCTTGCAGTCAAATCTGCCTGACTTCTATCACGCCAAGCACTTCTCAGAGTGGTGTCCCATGCAGTAGGATCAGATCCACCTGGATGTGGTTCAAAATCAAGGTCTCAGGCCTCCCTCCAGATCTACAGAGTCAGAAACTGGATGGAGCCCAGCAATCTGTATTTTCCTGATATCAATCTTCCAAATGACCCCATCAGGTGTCAACATCTTAGAACTATTATACTGAACAATGATGTCCCTTTAAATCAAGCTCTAAAGACAACTGGAGAAAAAACTCACTTTCTTTTGAAATCAAAGAAATGTAGGTGAGAAAAGATTGTGTTTGAGTGAGGTACAGCCAAGAGTATCTACCTATTAGAGAGGAAGAGAAGGAAAGATGTATTTGATGTATTTGATGTGTACCTGATGTAGTGCTGTGAGTCATGTTGGCAATAAAATGGGCTTTTTCCCTGGTAAAGATATTTCATTAAACAAATAAGATAAATATTAAACATCCACTTTCTAAAAAAAGAAAAAAACAAAACAAAACTAAAGCCAGGGTTATTTTCTGTTTTAATAAGCTTGCTAGTTATCAATGATGTTATTCACAAAATTATCTACCCAAACATCCTGCTTACAATTCTAATTTCTGAGGAAATCTTACATTTCCTCAGAAAGAATATATTAATAAAATATATCTCACTTGTCACTGAGATTATTACAATAAAATACATTGTTAAATCTGTGAGAGTTCAGGCATTAATCTACTGCCTAACTCAAGCTTTATTATTCTAAAACATTTTGAACTTTAGCTTTTGTTTCTGGTTCCACTTGCCTGCAACAGATTTCATTTGGTGACTAGTATAGAAGAATACTGACATATTATCCTTTAGAATAAGATTGCTTATTCATGAGTACTGCTGAGTCAGTGAACTATGTTATATTGGTTTTCTAAGAGATAACTCAGTATCTGACAACCAGCAACAGAAGCTAAAACAAACCATCACATTAAAACTAGACTTTATTACATTTTTGGTCACGTAGTTTGTTGATAGTTTATAATCTCACAGAAAAAAAAAATAAGTTGACATCAAACAAGTTGCAGTTGATTTTGTCCCAGTCAGCGTCTGTCCACTTCAAATGCTACAAACATTCTTTCTTTGGCATGCAATATTTTCTTTTAGAGTTTACTAGAATGAATTGAGAACTTACTTGTTCCTTTCTAAAAATAATGATTTTTATCATGATGTTGGAAACTAAAACCAAGATTTCAATTAAGGACAGCTTGACCTTTTTTATATCTCCAAAAACAAAATTACATTATAAAATTAATGTTAATGAACTTAGACACACACTTCATCAAGGGAAAAAATACTTCATTTACAAATCATTACAGTTGATAACAGAGGAAACAAAGTAAGACCATATAAAATAATTTCTGAAGAAATTTGAGGATGCTAACTTATATTTTAATATTTTGTTCATATATAGCCAAGAGTAAAAGAGAAAGCCAACCTAGGGTCAATCCAAAGTTCTGCAGGAGAAACATCATCCAGGGTCGTTGTGTTTGAACATGAGTCATTTCAGGAAGCTAAAAAAAGAATGAAAAACCAGAATAAGATCCAGATATATTCAACTGCTGGGAAAAGCTCGGTGGGAAAACATGAGAGACTCTGTTATTCAGAACTTAATAACCTTTAAAATTCCCAGTTACTAAATGCTTAATACTTACTCTGCCACAATTTGGAAATGTAAGCTAAAATGGGCTGTTTGATTGTGGTTATAAGGATCCCAATATTGGCAAAAGTCTTAGAATGACATAGTTATCAACCAAAATCAAACCCAACTCTTCAACTTTTATTATCAGAAAATAGATAATACATAGAAAGTATTATTTTTGACTGTACGATTAGGTTTACAAAACTGTTAAATGCCTATGTTGGTGTAAAGCATATGGATATATAGAACGAACCAAGCATATTTAGATAGATCAGTGGTTCTCAACCTGTGGGTTGTGACCCACAGAAACTGTATTAAAGGGCTACAGCATTAGGAAGGTTGATAACCACTGAGATAGATAGATGACCAACCTCTTCCTGATCTTCAGAATATGTAGTATCACATGCTATGGCTACATTTTATTTTCAGAGAAACATTCATGAAATGCCGTAACACTATATAAAGGGAGATGTCACCTAAGCATCTTTTTGTCTATTATTCTGAACCCTGAGATGCTCAGAATGAGTATACCCTTCCATAGTATCATTGTTTCTACTAAAGCACAGACTTGGGTCAACACGGATTGAAATTTAACTGACACTTGGCATTATCAATGTTTTGGATCAGATAGTTCTTTGTTGTGGGGCTTTTTCTGTCCACTAAAGGTTGTTTAGCAGAATCCCTGGGCTTCTTCTAGAGTCTGATGTACCTCTGCACTTACTCATGATAACCAAAAATACCCTCAGACATTGTGGGGGGGTAAATGTTGCCTAGGGAATAAAAATCACCTCAATGGAGAGCTACTAGATTATTTTAACTGTCAAGTAAAAGATCAAACACATAAAACATTTGAGGGCTTTAGATTTATGGCAATGGAAAACAGGTTGACACATTTTTAATGGTCTGTAAAGAAGCATCCTGAACGTTCAGTTTGGGTGTGCTTGAGATGGGTGTTTCCTCTTTAATCAGTTAATTCAATGGGTGAGGATTTGGATTACTGTGACCTAGTCTCTCATATCCCAGCATGAAGCAGTGAGCTCAAAGACAAAGTTGGAATCCAGAACTGCTCTCCTGATGGGTGGTTTTAAACAAATCACATGCCCTTTTGGTATCTTGTAAGCCAGGTTTAAATTTGTACCTTTAGAGAATTTCTGTAGGGGTCATCAATTACTATAAATTTAAAATGACATTTGGAAAAAAAATCTATAGAATGTAGATAAACATAATTCAGTTTCTAACTATGTAGTAAAGAAAATCAACAAAAAGAAGTCGAAACATTTGATTTTATATTTTACATATTACATATATTTTCATTACATTTAATGTTTAAATTAGATGTCATTAGAGTAAGTTGAATGGATGATTAATGATGGGTTTATGATAAACTTTCTCCCATTTCTTTCTATTTAGTGAATGAACATCTATCATTCTGTTAAGATGACTATTTTGGTATCTAATGCCAATGTCCACAGCAGACGTGGCAGCTTGCTAGCTTGCTGAGTCTCAAAAACCTTGCGTGAGATGGTACTCTTGCATGAATGATAAATGTGTTGGAGTTTCCCAATATCTTTGATTCTCAATAGTTTTCACCAATTTTTAATAGTTTACTTCAAGGCCAGGCAGCATAGGCAACCACTTTTCTTTGTCCTAGTAAGCTAGACCTCAGATTGTAGCTGTGAGACCCAGTTATACCTCTGTGGTCACTTACAGGTTCAGACTTTGATTACCTATTTCCAAATACTGTGATAAGGCATTGTGTAGTTCCTTATTCTCATCTTTCAAACAAGATAATGAATTACCAATTACAAGACTGGAGGTGGTGGCTTGCACCTATAATTCTAGCACTCTAGGAGGCCCAAGTGGATGGATTGCTTAAGCTCAGGAGTTCAAGACCAGCCTAAGCCAGAGCCAGATCCTCTCTCTAAAACTATCCAGGCCCTGTGGAAAGCATCTGTAATCCCACCTACTTGGGAGCCTGAGGCAAGAGAATCACTTGAGCTAAAGAGTTTGAGGTTGCTATGAGCTATGACATCCCAGTACTCTACCTAGGGTGACAAAGTAATACTCTATCTCAAAAAAACACACAAACAAAAAGAGATGAAAGAAAGAAAGAAAAGAACGTGGAGGCAAGATGGCTGACTGGAGCCCACTTTCCACAGAGGCTCCCATCCAAAAGGAAAGGTAAAGGACAGAAGTTTAGCAAGTAAGCTGATGGTTTGGAGGTGAGCCAAGAGAGAAGGTTGAAGAATACACATCAACCCTGCTCAAGTGAGCTGTGACCCCAAGAATACAAACAAAAGGTATAAAATCCATCACCAAGCAGATGGGAGTCCCCTCCCCCATGAGAACGGCTTGCAGTACACTTTCTACAAACAAGTGAGCAAAGTTCAAACATCCCCCCTTTTTATCCCACAGGAGAGACCCTCTAAAAAACGGACCTCCTTCCCCTACTAGGGTGTCATGGTACTCTCCTGCCAGGCATAAAACTGCATAAAACTGTATATTTTCTACCTGCAATTCTGAACTCCCAGCACTCCCCTCCACTCTTACCCTGAGGTCTGGAAGCCTGTCCCCCATGGAGTCTAGATTCTTGGGAATTTTCTTGAGAGGGGTGGACAGAGCATGGGCTGTTGCTGGTCTGTGCTGATTCTGCAGCATGAGAGCAAAGAGAAGATGGTCAACTGAGAGGGAACCATACAGGAGCGGTGGTGCCCTGAGGCACAGAGCAGCAGCCCCAAAGGTGGAAACAATAGGGCTCACACCCATGGGGATATTCTGAAGAGACACTCCCTGTCTCTCTGGACAACCAGAGGAAGCCAGGCATCTTCTCTGGCAGCAGCAACTGGTGGAACAGATATAAGACAGAAACACAGGCCCTGTGAGTAAAGGGTATGCCTGAGGCAGTGCCAGCCTGGGCAGAGCGCCGGGACTAGAACATGTGCACACAGAGACAGCAGACTCCCAGGGCGGGACTGACCCAGAGGACTGCTGTACTGAGCCTCAGATGCACCCGGCCCTCAGGGGATCATAGCTGAGACAAAGGCAGGCAGGCAGAGGCTGGAACTGACAGCTGAGTGTGAGCTCTAGCCATGCCTGCCCTAACACAGACTGCAGCCAAGACCAGGCAGTGGCACAGACTGGGGCTGAGTTGCAGTTTCTGTGAACTCAAACATCATCTGATCCGCAGAGGAATATAGCCAGGACAGAAAGAAATTCTGCAAAGTTGTTCTGTCAGCAACATCAATCAGGGGCGTGGCTGGAACTG
The DNA here is from genome assembly GCA_963574355.1 of Loris lydekkerianus. Classification (NCBI taxonomy): domain Eukaryota; kingdom Metazoa; phylum Chordata; class Mammalia; order Primates; family Lorisidae; genus Loris; species Loris lydekkerianus. Next base: position 28,782 of record CAUYPK010012162.1, on the reverse strand, counting down.
AGTGAACCACCCCCGCCTCCATTAAGCACCTGAGGTTGTGAGGCCTCACCCGCCCCTGCCAGATAGTGGCAGAGAGCAGCAACTGGGCTGAGGAGACACAGATCTTCCTGTGACTCAGGCAGGTACAACCCCCTGGACCATCTGCTCATTGGAGGGAACTGGGTCACAGCCCTGTGGGGTTACCAGTGACTGGATGTGACAGAGATGCAGGGTGGGGAAGGAGGCATCAACCTGCCAAGACTAACCTATTTGCTGGGTAGGTCCTTCTAACCTCACGGAGTACCGGAGTGAGTCATACTCGAGCTGCCAGCAGACCCGTGCTATCTAGTTGCCAGAGATCTTTTGAACTCTCCCACTTGAGACAGGTGCTGACTGGAACAATTGATTTGGACCTCTTGAACTGGGCCAATCACCTGAGGACTATCCAAAGTGGTACCTTGGGTGTATGGTTGTGGGATTTTCCTGTTCCAATTGTTGCCTGTTGGGGGTGGGGTGACTTAATTGCTGGTGAGACTTCAACCCAGAGTAAATTCACTAGGGTAGGACAGAGACCAGCGGAAAACAAGACAGAGCCACTTAGCCCCACCACACCAAGCAGGTCCCCAGTTTCTTGGGTTGTAGCACTGTATGGGTCCTTAGTAAAGCTGTAGGGGAAAAGGTATAGACACCAGTCCCAGCTTTTGGCCAAAGGGCTGGTTAATCACTACTCCTGAAGCCCCCAACTCAACTTCTCTTTATCTGCTCATCTAGTCAAACGATGTAAAATAATCATGGGGCAGAATCAGTGGAAAAACTTGGGTAACATGAATAACCAGAGTAGATCAACCCCCGCAAGGAAAGATATGGCGGACACAACTGAAGATCCCATTCATAAACAGATGGCTGAGATGTCAGAAATCGAATTCGGAATTTAGATTGCAAATAAGATTAATAGAATAGAGGTACAGTTGGAATCAGAAATTCAAGGAGCATTTCAAAAGTTGTCTCAAGAATTCAACGAATTCAAAGACAAAATAACCTAAGATTTTGACACATTGAGACAAGAATTTGCAGCCCTCAAAGATCTGAGAAATATAGTAGAATCCCTCAGTAACAGAACAGAGCAAGCAGAAGAAAGGATTTATGACATCAAAGACAAAGCTTTTGAATGCTCCCAAACTCTCAAAGAGGAAGAGAAATGGAGAGCAAAACAGATCATTCTCTCAGAGAACTCTTGGATAATTCAAAGAAAAGTAATATTTGCCTTATGGGCATTCCTGAAGGTGATGAAGTTACTTTGCAAGGCACAGAGGCTCTTCTTCATGAGTTTATGAAAGAGAACTTCCATGATTGCATTAATGTACACAGCTATGATTTAATAAATAAATAAGTGAGAACACAAAAAAAAAAAAAAAGAAAGAAAGGAAGAAAGAAAGAAAGAAAGAAAGAAAGAAAGAAAGAAAGACCGATTATGAGGTGTAGCTGAATTAATAGCATGTCCTATCTCTGCTGTTCCTCCTGCCACCCAGCTGTGGTTCATCTTTGATAAAATACATAGAAGTAATTTCTGGAAAGATTTTCTTGGCAATGGCATATAAAGTATGGATCATTTACTGAACCAGCATGCCTGTTTTGAGTAGATTATTGTGAAGAAAAATATTTCCAACAAGAATTAGAAGCATGGTGGTGAACATGCTTCTGATTCAAGAAGTAGAACATAAGATGAATTTTCAAGTCCTTGATGTCTTAAGGAACCTACATTTTAGAAAGCTCATTTGCGAATTTCCATTTTTGCCTTGAACTTCCATTCATGGGCCTTGGTTGGGGAGAAGCAGATCCTTGACTAAGGTAGATTTAATAACCAAAACAGTTTAGATACAAAAACACAGAGCTAGAGTTAGAGTCTTGAGAATTACAGCACAGTCTTAAGCAGTTTCTCTTCTTACTAAATCCAAAAATACCCTAAGTTTTAAAAACAATTGTCCCATCTGTAATTTTTCTCACTAGCCTGAGCTTAGAGACCCATGGCTTGCTCTTAGTGCCCCATCATTCACAGGTGGATAATGAAATGCCCATGGAGGGGTGAATAGATAAACAAAAGATAGATATACATACAAAGGAATATTACTAAAAAGGTATGAAATTCTGACATATGCTATAACAAGGATGAAATGTAAAAACATTACACCAAGTAAAATAAACTAGATACAAAAGAGAAAATGTTGTATGATTCCACTTATGTGAGGGACCTACAGTAGTCAAACTCATAGAGACAGAAGATAGAGCACTGCTTGCCTGAGACACTAAGAAGAGGTGAGGAATTGTTATTTAACAGGTACAGTTGCACCTTGGGAAGACAGGAAGTTCTGGAGATGGACAGTGGTGATGATTACACAGGAACGTAAATGTAGTTAATACTGTACACCCCCCAAAAATGATTGAAATAATAAATTATCATAATAAATACACATCCTCCAACATTTCAAAAGCTTTAACTTTTTAGCCTTTTAGAGTATTATGAAATTATAATATTACAGTATTCATTAAATAAAGCCCGACTTGGCTAGAGGAGGTTACCAATCTCCATGGAAGAGGCTTTATCAGTTACTGAATCTTAGGAAGGCCCCCTAGGACTTCTCTTTCTACAATATTCTGAAGAATAAAAATTTGCTCTGAAATGTTTGCTTAAAATTACTATGCAAAGTCTTGCTTTTAACAGTCTCCCAAGAGATTAATTCAATAAAAGTTTGGATATGGCTATCCTGGGTTTATTATGTAAGTTTTTCCTTTTCTTTATGGAACTTTTTTTTTTTTTTGTTATTCCCTCTTTTGACAACAATACAAAGAGGGATATTAGCATGTGTTATATTTTGGAATCATATTTGATTAGTAATAGCAAGATCCTCAACACAGATTTCTCTAGTGACTCAACAATATTCTAGATTTTAGAGATTTGTTCTCATTGATATGGGTCCTGTTTTGAATTTGGGCCTTTTTCAATTAGTAACTATTTTCAGAAAAACAACTTAATAAAGCAATTTTAATCTTCATTATCAAGCAAGAAAACCAGGACCACATCTCCCAGGGTATTGAAAACAGCCAACTGGAGGCTTTTCTCAAGGTTAAAGACTTTGGCATTGGAAATTTTATTTGCTGAATATTTAAATACAGAACCTTATAGGACTATGACTTCCTAATAGGGTCCAGGAGATAAATGAGTATTTCTTCTCTTTTGAAAACTGTGAGTTATATGATAAAGATTATATCATTGTTGCCTATAATTAGGAGAGACAAACATGTTACCCACTTCTAACTTGTATTTAACAATTTACTTCTTCATTTTTTCCTTAGCAGAAGTGAGTCAGTTAGACCAATTCTTATTTGTACAGCAAGGACAGGCAGCACCCAGCTTTAGTAGAGTTGATTGGCCCTTGAACAATGCTGGGGGTTTAGAACAACAACTTCCGGAAAATCTGCATATAACCTTTGAGTCCCCAAAACCTTAACTACTAACAACTTACTGTTGACTAGGAGCCTTACCAATAACATACAATTAATACATATTCTGTATGTTACATGTAAACCCTATTCTCACAATAAAATAAGCTAGAAGGAGATTATTAAGGAAGAGAAAATATGTTTACTATTCATTAAGTAGAAGTAGTCACCAAAAAGGTCTTCATTCTCATCATCTTCACCTTGAATAGGGGGAGGAGGAGGAGGAAGATGAGCAAGGTTGGTCTTTCTATCCCACTTATACATCTGCTGTATAAGTGGACCCATTCAGTTCAAACCTGTGTTGTTCAGGATTCAACTGTATTTTTTTTAATATGATTATTTGGGAAATAATCATATTATGCATGGTGTAAGAGAGGTATGGAAAAATACAGACTTTGTAGTAGCCATGTGAATAAAAATACCAAGATAGTTCAGCCTTGACTGAGATTAGGTCTATTAATCATTTTCTCAGTAGAAAATGTCTAAGTATAAGGTATGAGTGATTTTCACAAAAATAGAAGTCTTTCAAAATTATTGGTAAGAATGACTCATACTTCTTTTGTGAAGAAATCATTGTGAATGTTAAATTATATTAATTTCGCTGCCTGGAATGCCTGTCATTTCTTTCTCAGCAAAAAAGAATATTTAACGAGATGCCAATGGCACTCATTGATTTTTAAGCATAATATCAATGTTACTTCATACACCCTTTTCAAACAAAATATCCTCTTCCTGTGGATGGATAATGCTAAAAAGGATTACACTGAGGTATTGCCAAACATTGAAGAAAGAACGAGTTTTCGGATGTATAAAGCTTTCATTTACCAGACCCAACATGGGGACTGTGGACCATTGACTGAATTGCATTGGACTTATCTAGATTTTTCTAAGAAAGACTCAAATTTAATAAATTGGAAGATAAAAGAATTGGGTGGAAGGAATGGGATGGATATCCTAAAAGTATAAGATTCTGGGTTAGTTTCATTTTATAGTCACGTGATCGAGGAAAGAGGAAAAGCCCAGCTGGAAAGGTGGCTTTTTGTCAGTCAGTTCATTCATCTGTTCACCCAACTCACTATCTCAAAGCTGCTGCATTTACTGAACTATAATAATGATAGAAAAGCCAATGGACATTCTTCATCTGAATTATTAATTATCCTATTTATTGAGTGGATTTAATATGCAGGTCCTATTTTTGCATCTTTTGCTAAGTTCTAAAGGCAGAGGATCTTACACTCATACTCAAAATACCCCTACCTTGTCACACAAGAAGATTATCTGGAAATTAGAAAATGCTCCGGGTAAAAGCCTGGCTGTGATATTACTCCTGCAAGACACTTTCCAGAAGAGGGAAGATAAGTAAATTGATCTATGTGACTGCTCTTCATTCTAGCCATCTCCTCTTCCATTCCTAGCTAAGTGAAATAAGGCTGAATCAGCAACAGACTTGGAGAGGAAAGACGAGTTTTAAAAGTGCAGCCAAAAAAGTGTGAGGGGGAAGAAGAGATCTGGAAAGGCATGGGGTAATGAAGATTGGTGGAAGAAGGGGGCTGAAAATAAGGTACACTCTTAATTTGCGTATGGAGGGACACCTGAGTTTTGTTTTGGCATGACACGCTTCCTTCTCCACCACCTGACTCCCTGAGTTACAGCCCTTCCATCCACAGCTTGGGTTCTATTTATGTCTTAGACCTTGGGCAGTTGCCCAGTTCCCCCCATTCTGGGGACATCTCTGGTTACATCCATGGCGATGGCCCCTTGGGGTTTCTACAGTCCTGTCGCTATGGAAACACAGTTTCCGCAGGATCTAAACCCTCAGGAAAAATGCTTAAGGTTTGGAACTTTGCCTCACATTCAACATAAACCTTTCCTTGGCCTAACCCATTTATGGCTTTTTTTTTTTTTTTTAAATTTATGCCTTAAATAATAAATTAGTAAAAAAATAAAGTCTCTGTTATCCAAACTGGTGAAAAAAAAATGCCATAATTTGAGGGCTTGTCTTTTCCTCCTATTTGAGCAATTTGTTGTGAACTTTAGGGAAGGTGGATGTGAGAAATCCTCCAGAACTCCGGTTCTGAGAATTCCCTTAGCAGGAGGTTTAGGCTCTCGGACAGAATGAGGTATAGTCTGCATTCTCTATCACATCGATACCAAAGTTAATAGCACAAGAATGTTTTAATTTTCTGTAGATCCTGTTAGCAAATAACCCCAAACTTGGTGGTATAGAACAAACAGATGTATAATTCTGTAGGTCATCAGGCTGATTCAGGCTGATATTAATATGTCTATGCAGTGTGTTCCTTCCAGACTCTGGGGAGAATCTGTTGCCCTGCCTTTTCTATCCTCTAGAGGCGCCTGCATTCCTTGGCTTCTGATTCTTCTTCCATCTTCCAGGTCAGCTATGCTGAATTTCTTGCACCTTTCATCTGTCATCACCTCTTTTTCTCTGGCCACAACTGGGAAAAGGTTCTCTACTTTAACAGTTACTGTGGTCACACTGGACCCACCCAGACAATCTAGGATCATCTCTACCATCTCAAGATGCTACACCTTTCATGTCCACAAAGTCCCTTTTGACATATAAAATAACTTCATTTATACCTCCCCCAGATTATGATGTATACATTTTTGAAAGGCCATTATATCTGTAGAGAACAAATCTCATGAAATCTTTCTAGCAAACATAAGACAATGAAAAAGACAGTAAACCAATAGAACTGGTTATAAGATTTAGAAAAAGTAGGCAGGCATGATACTAACCTATTAATCTCAGGGACTGGTAACACAATTTTCTAGTAATGTGGCAGTTCACATATCCTAGCTGGACCCCCAAATCTTTACTTTCCAAAAGATAATTAGAAGGTAAAAGGAAGGAAAAGATACTCTGTACAAATGGTAAGCAGGAAAGCAGATAACACTATATTAACATAAAAGGAAAATTCAACATGATAGATTTGCCAAAAAAAAAAAAAAAAAAAAAAAGGAGGGACCTTTCAGCACAGTAAAAATACTGATTTAGCAAGGAGTCATAACAACCCTTCTAGGAACTGAGTGTTTACATCCCTTCCAAAATTTCTATGTTGAAATCCTAATTTCCAGTGTGAAGGTATTTGGAAATGGGGCTTTTAGGAGGTAATTAAATTTAGATGAAGTCACGAGGATGGGGCCCCCATGATGGGAATAGCATCTTTATAAGAAGGTCTCTTGTATACCTGCTCTCACACTCTCATGCACACTCTATATGTCATTTGCCATGGAAGGACACACAAAAAAGGCATCTGTATGCAAACCAGAAAGATAGTCTTCAAAAAGAACCAAATCATCTAGCACCTTGGTCTTGGACTTCCCAGTTCCCAGAACTGTGAGAAACAAATGTTAATCGAGCCACCCAAGTTAATGGTATTTCTTGTTATTGCAGCCTGAACTAAGATTACCCCTAAATATGTATTCATCAAAAAAGGAGCCTCAAACAGCTGAAGCAAAAGTGGCAGAACTAAAGAAGAAGTAGGCAAACCCACAAACAGAGGTCAATATTTTAATACCAAACCAACACAGATAGTAATCAGTATAGAATCTGAAAACAATACTATGAATCAGCTTAACTTGACATTCCCATAACATACATGAAACCCATACCCAATAACATACATGAAAATTCATGTAATTTTCAAATGCACATGAGGCATTTACCAAGATAAACTGCATCTGTATTTTTTTTTTTTTATCCTGGGTCATAAAATAAGTTTCAAAACATTTCAACTGACGAAACAATATGGCCTGTATTTTCTGGCTAAAAAGGAATTAAACTAAAGTCAAGAACTTAAAGATACTCAGAAAGTTTCCAAATAGTCATTAGGCAACATACTTCCGTAAACCAATGGATCAAAAAAAAAAAAAAAAAAAAAAAAACTTAAATGGGAAATTCAAAGGCATTTCAAAATTATCAGTATTGATAATACATGTTGAAATTCTCTCTTCTGCCTGAGTGAAGGGCTCAAGTCCAACTTGGACTTTACCTTAGAAATGCAAACAATGTAGTCTAACCATTTGTACCCTCATATTAATCTGGAATAAAAATAAATATAAAAAGTAAATAAATATATTGAATTCAGCTAAAGCAGTACTTTAAGGAACATTTATAGCTTTAAGTGCTAATATTAGAAAAGAAGAAAGACAGTATCAGTGATACAAGATTATGCCTTATAAAGCAAGAAAATAAAGAGATAATTAAATACAAAGTAAGGGGGAAAGAATAATAGAGATTAGGACAGAAACAATTTAAAAAATCATAAAGTACTGATATATAGCCATTACTCGTTTTTCCATTTATGGAATTTGTAAACACTGTCAGATCATAGCTCCTTTTTCTTGCGGGTGAATGCACCAGGGAATATCATAAAGTTTTCAGTGAACTTGAAGCTATCATTATCACCTGGCTCCTCATATCCATGGATCAGACAATAGGGAAAAATGTTATATGCCGGTGGGAGTACTTGTTACTGATTTCCATGAGAAGTTAAGGTTACTGCTATATAAAGAGGAAAGGAGGGACAAAGACAAAGTGACTGACTAGACCCTTGGTGAAGGCCTGGGTTGCCCCTAACAGGAAAGCAATCTGGGTCAACCATAGTGCTGCCTGGAGTAGAGTAGAATCAAGATCAGCTGTGGGAGGAGAGAGATGAAGATGATGAATGTCAGTGTGCCCTCAAGACCAGCAGGGTTTGGTGCTCATCTCACTAACTATTTTGTATGAAATCTTTGTGACATTTTTGGTTGGCTACCATCATGAGGGGATCTGGGGACAGATGGGATTTCAAAGGAAAAGAGGGCAAGAACATAGTGCAGACCAGCTGTGAATGGTCATCCCGTGTGTGCTACTTCAGATTCTCTTGGCCCATCTCTGCCCCTGACCATTGCTGCAGAGACCAGTTCTAAGGAAGAGTTGACGAGTTTTGCAGATCCTGCTTCCAGCCCACATTGCATTCTTTTTCCTCCTGTGCTGGGCTTCTGTGATGTGATGGCACATGCGTCCCATGGAAATGCACTTGGCGCTCAAGCATGTATAACCTGCAAATGAGTGAGGGTGGTGTGGCATGAATGCTTATGGGGCCAGTGTTGAACAACAGACTCTGCTTGAGCACATAGATAAAGCCTCTTTCATTCCCAGCTAAACTGTCCAAGTAACGTTTCTGAAGCCTCCACAGATGGAGTCCCCATTATACTGGTCAACTTTAATAAAAATATATTGTTCTGTTGACTTTTCTTCCTTCTCTGTTTCACTTTGCCTGGCCTTCACTTCTGCTCCCGGGATCACCTCTCAAATGAATTGCATTCATGCTTGCCTTTGTCTTTGCCTCTGCTTTGAGTAAAACTCAGTTTAGGACGTTGATTTTCATGACAGAGCACTAATTTCCTGTGGCTACCCAGAGCTGCATTCATTCTTAACTTTCTTTAGAAATGATTCAATGCAAGTGGAAGTCAGTGGGCTTGGATAAGGCAGACCCTCTTTGGAGACTTAAGACTGGCAGTTTTCCCCAGGGAAGACTTCAGTGTTGACCTCTTTGCTAATGGCCCCATGTTGGCCTCTAGTTTTTGTTGTTGTTGTTTTTTTTCTTTTAGAAGTTTGAAATAATGTACCCAACTTCTTTGAGACAAACAACACACACATTAGCCAGTCTTTTCACATTAACCCTGCTCAGAGGGTGCCTGGTCAATAACCCGAATTTAGCATATAATCAGTATATGAAAGAATTCCTCTTTCCCCTTTAGTTGTTGCATTTAATTTCTTTGCCATTTCAGAGTCTTGAAACCTTGTTTCCTTCCCTTCAAATGACAGACTATTTTCTTTGGCACAGCCCCAGAGAACAGCACCAGTGAAACTTGGTGCTATGTGAAAGAGTTGTATTTATTTAGAAGTTGCTCAGAAGGCCGTGAGAGTAGACGACCTGGATTGTAGGAAGTAGCCCCAGGAAATCAGAGTATTTTCTTTCCTGTCTTTTTGCCAGGATGCTGGTTTTCCCTTGGCCAATAGTAATTTGCAGTGAGGTCGAGATTTATTCCAGTCATAATCTCATAGGGTATCAGTCACATGGCTTTCTTGGAAGCAACTGCTTACCCTTGTAAGATGGAACATTGAGGGGAAAATAACATGTTTAGCTGAGGGTGCTCCATGACAAATTGTTCTTGATAATCTTCCCAGATCAATTCTGGGAGCGCAGACACCATAACAAGGAAAAAGAATTGACTATGTACATAGACATCCATCATCCTTGAAGAAAGACTCAGACTGTGTTAAAAACAGCATAAACTTCAAAAGGATACGGCAACTTCTCTCAACTGACCCATAAGGAGAAAAATAAATCAAAAGCTAAAAATCAGAAGGCTTAAGAGTGAATTTGAAGACTGATGTACAGATATTTAAAACAAAGAAAGCTCATTGAAACTGGGTGCTCATAGCTCAATGGTTAGGGCACCAGCCACATGCTTCAGGGCTGGTGGGTTCAAACCCAGTCTGGGCCTGCTAAACAAACAAAACAAAACAAAACAAAACAAGCTCATTGAATGGTGATACTGTGTTTGTGAAGTTATAAAAGGCTAGAAATCAAGATTTCTCAAATTGGAAGGATGGTAGGGTTCTAGAACATTGACTTCAGGATGGGAAATGAACTCAGAAAGGGGGTGAAATTTGTTCCACTTTTAACTTCATTGTCAAACTTAAGAAATTTTCTGAGCATCACAAATAGTATATAAGAACATTTCTAAATATGGAACTACATTGAATATTGCTTGAATCTCATTAAGAATTAAGAAAAACTACCAGAAACTCAGAAGCCATTGTACTGAGCTTTAAAATGATGGTGGTTACTTGGAGAGCTCCCTTATTAAATTCTACTTCAAGAATGCCCTGTTATTCTGATTTTGCCAGTACAGGATTCTGCCTCCATTTCTTTCCTTATGAAACATTTCTTTTTGCTTATTTTCAGGAAAATGGCTACATTCAGCCACATCACTATCAATCCCAATGGATCTGTTCCATATCTTCCCTTTGAGACTTTTTTCTTTTTTTTTTTCCTTTTATTAAGTCATATACACATAGATCATGAATCCATTTATGCATATGTGGAGTACAATGTATTGATTTTTTTATAAATGTGGAGTGATTACATCAAACTAATTAATATAGCTTTCACCTCATTTACATGATTATAGTGTTAAGACATTTACGTTCTATACTAGATAGATTTGATTTGTACCCATGCAATATGCTCCATAGGTGTGATCCCACCGTTTACTCCCTCTCTATCAAACCTCCCCTCTCTTCTCCCTTCCCACTCCATTTCTCTCCTTCATCCTGGGCTATATTTATGATCTATCTTACGTAAGAAAGTGTGAGTAAATAAAAATTGGTTTCATAGAAGTACTGAGTACATTGTATACTTTTTCTTCCATTCTTGAGATACTTTACTTAGGAGAATACGTTCCAGCTCCATCAATGTAAACATAAAAGAGGTAAAGTCTCCATCTTTTTTTAAGGCTGCATAGTATTCCAGGGTATACATATACCACAATTCCTTAATCCATTCATGTGTCGATGGGCACTTGGGCTTTGTCCATGACTTGGCAATTATGAATTGAGCTGCAGTGAATAATCTGGGGCAAATATCTTTGTTGCAAAGTGATTTTTCATCTTTTAGATATACTCCTTTTGGATATACTCCTAGTAGAAGAATTGCAAGATCAAATGGCAGGTCTATTTTTAGATCCCTGAGTGTTCTCCAAACTTCTTTCCAAAAGGAACGTATTAGCTTGCATTCCCACCAACAGTGCGGAAGTGTTCCCTTTTCTCCACATCCACACCAACATCTGTAGTTTGGGGATTTTGTTATGTGGGCTACTCTTACTGGAGTTAGATGGTATCTCAAAGTGGTTTTGATTTACATTTCTCTGATGATTAAAGAAGACAAGCATTTTTTCATGTGCCTGAAGACCATGCGCCTGTCGTCTTCAGAAAAGCTTCTGTTCAAGTCTCTTGCCCACAATGAAATGGGATCACTTGTTCTTTTCTGATTAATAAGTTTGAGTTCTCTATGGATTCTGGTTATCAAACCTTTGTCAGAAACGTAACCTGCTAATATCCTCTCCCATTCTGAGGGCTGTCTGTTTGCTTTACTTAGTGTGTTCCTGGCAGTGCAGAAGCTTTTTAGTTTGATCAGATCCCAGTAATGTATTTTTGGTATTGTTTCAATTGCCCAGGGGGCAGAGGTAGATGTATGGAACAGAACTGAGAACCACGAGGTAAAACCAGACACTTTTCGTCATTTGATCTTTGATAAGCCTATCAAAAATATAAATTGGGGGAAAGACTCCCTATTTAACAAATGGTGCCTGGTGAATTGGCTGGCACCTTGTAGAAGACTAAAACTAGACCCACACCTTTCACCTCTACCAACAATTGCCTCTCACTGGATAAAAGACTTAAACTTAAGACATGAAACTATAAAGATTCTTGGAGAAGGGAAGGGAAACACTTGAAGAAATTGCCCTTCGAGACTTTTTATTTTACTCTATCTTCTCCAGGATATATAGGTAATAACATATTTGACTTCTATTCACATTAATTTTTAGTCTTAAATATTTCTTTTGTTAATTTATTTCATTGTTATTTACCTTATCACAACCCATGAGAAAGAATAATCATTCTGACTTTTATCTGAAGATATTTAAGTTGTAAACAAATCCAGTAGAAAGCAACTTTCTAAAAGGCTGCTCTGTCTTTCAGAGACCAGAACTTAAGAGGCAAAACAACGTGAAATTTCCAGAGTTCAATTCTCTTGTAAGATTATAGGGAATGAAAATTAACGATTGAGTTGTCCTAAGTGTCACCAAACAGTCCTTTAGGAATAATCTTCTCTCTTTCTCATTTCACCAGCATGATAGTCCTCTGGCGATTAAAACTTAAAGAATGAAATTATTATTTTTAAAAGTTCAGTTGGTTAATTAAGACGAAGAGAGCTATTTAGTTCTGTGACAAATTCAGTGGAACTATTTTGCCTTGTATAAATAAGATAGCGGGCTTTTTGATAGAACTTTTCATTTGTTCAGCTGGAAGTACAGGCATCATATATAGATTCAAAGCCAGAACAGGATGAGCCAATGACCACTCTCCTGATAAATACAAAGGTTCTATCATTTCTACTTATATTAACTAAAAGAATGTTGATATTTTCTGCATCTCAAATTACATTCTCTCTGCCTACATCTTATCTTTTTGGATTACATAGACTATTTCCATAATTTTACGTCATTATCTATACTCTCCTTCTCCCTACTTTTACATTTTATTGTTTTCTCTTTGTTTTACATTTTCAGTGTTCAGAAAAACAAAATCCAAATGCCACAAAGCTTACCATTTCAACCAACGATAAATATAAGAACATCCCAGCGGTGACTGTGAAGATCCAGTCTTGGACACCTGGGTCGGCTGACACTGAGAGGCCGATGTACAGTCCTATGAAAGCTGTGAGAGCACTTATAAAATTCATCAGAATGGCAGTCTTAATGGAAAGTCCAGAGCTTAAGAGCATAGCAAAGTCTCCTGAAGTTTGAGAAAAAGAAAAGGATCATCATCATCATTTAACTGATGATACCTTTATAATGTGCTTTCAAATGCCAGAAACTAGAACCACTTTTATAAGTTAAGGACCAGTTAATAAAACACTCTCCTCCATTTCTTCAGGATTCATAGCCAAGGTCTTATACCGTCAGGAAGTTGACTTTCAAGAGTTCTGCTCCTTTTCTTGCTGCTAAACATAGCACCTAGAGAGAGGGCTGTGACACATTCTTTACTTCCTGATATCCTCTGACATTTTAAACTTAGACAAATGAAAAATAAAGTCACCCGCTGTCCCAAGGTTTCTAAAACTTTTGGTCGGGAAACTTGGACAGTGAAATCACGGCAGCCTGTGAGCTTTTATTATTTTCTCATGCAGGGACTTCTGTGGGGAAGAGGAAACTATTTGATAAGAGATTTTGAAATGCCGTATATACTCGAGTATAAGCCGAGATTTTTTGGCACAAAATTTGTGCTGAAAAACCCAAACTCAGAACAAATTTTGTGCCGAAAAAAACTCGGCTTATACTTGAGTATATACGGTAATTGCAAGAGTTGGTTATGAAAATGAATGTTTTCTTTTAGAAAATGGTTTTATTACCATAATGATTATAGGAAAATGAGCTCCTTCTCCATACCTTCCCCCCAGAAAACACTGGCAAATCTGAGCGCATCTATTTCTTAGTTTGGGGAATCGAGACTAGAATTCAACAAAGAGACAGCCTGAGGACTCAGGCTCCTCATTCTGTGGCATAACTGGTCCTCTGAACAGGTCTTGAAACATTTTTGCTGACTTGGTGCCAACTGTCACACTGCCCTGGAGTTTGGGGTTAAGGATCAGGGTCCATTTCACTGTCATGGTAGCTAAACTCAGGACCACAGACAGGATGGCTTCCAGACCAGTGCATTTTCATGCCTTTAGGACAGATCTTAGATGACCTATTCTAGAAGAACAGGTCAAAATGAATCAGTGACAGGACTTTGAGCAATGGACACAAACACAAGAGGGCAGGAGTGCCCAAGGGCCACTGTTGGCCTGAAAGTAGCAGCAGAGAAAGAGAGAGAGACTGTTAAGAGACCTCTCCTTCCATAATCCTGTGTCTGTTTCTGAAACTTCTATTCTATCCCATCATGGTTCCGGGCAGGCGGGATTTGAATTACAGGGCTATTAAGATTACCTGGAGAAAGAGTCTTATATGTATCAGCTACCAGGCACCTGTCATTTCAATGTTACGCTTGGCTTTAAACATTTTGTATAAATCAAGTTGGTGAAACCATGGTTTAGTTTTAATCTAAGTGTTATTTTATCTCATTGGTCTGTTTGCTGACCCCTGGGTAAAGTTCCCCTCTAAATATTTTTCTATATTTAATATGCATATTTTAAAGTCCTTGTCAAAGTTCTTTAACATGAGGTTTCTCTGAATGACTCTCTCCAGAATCCAAAAAGAATCTGGCCCTCGGGAAAATGATAAAGAATCTAATTCAATGTCCTCAAGGTACAGGAATTTTTTGTTCTAGTCTTCCTTCTCTTCGTCTCTAAATAAATTATACGTAGCATTCGTCTTATAATCATATTTTGGAAAAAGATCCACACTAAACCATATTATGACTTTTTCAACGAGCTGGAAGAGCAATTCTATTGTTGGACTCACCCATTTCGTGTGGAATCTCATGACACAAGATAGCAATTGTGGTGGTCACTCCAGACTCAGACGAGGCTGAAAAGGCCGCTCCTATCACTAGGCCATCTGCAAAATTATGCAGGCTGTCCCCAACCAGAATCATTATTGCTAACAAGCTAATGGATTTGCCTAAAGAACCAAATAAAAGCGTAAGAGGCATTAATTGATTACCAGATATGACATAGAACTTTCCCATTCCCCTTGACATTCTTATCTTGCATCTAATTAAATAACCCTGCTTTGTTTTAGCTTTCAGAGTAAGTTAGTATTGAAGATATAAATAAGGTGACCAACATGCTTCAATGCATGGCCACTGCTTTTCTAACTAGTTTAAGAAGTTGTATGTGGGCATTGAAACTATTTTATCATTTTGTCCAGCTATGCCAAAAGAAAAAAGTTAAAACTATGTTATAACCTCCCAAAATACCACTGATGACTTTTCCACCTGTATCTCTTGTTACGTATTTTAAAATAATTCAAGAACTTTGCTATAGACTGAATGTTGATGTCCTTCTAAAAGTTATGTGTTGAAACTTACTCCGCTAGTGTGATGATTCAAGGACGAGATCAAGTGAGTCTTGGAGTGAGATTACTGCCTTTATATACATGTCAGAGAGCTCCCTTTCCTTCTAAGCCACGTGAAGGGAGGAGCTGTCCATGAACGAGAAAGTGGCCCAGTGCCTTGTACCTTGATCTTGGATCTTCAGAACCATGAGAAAGAACCATCTAGTCAACAATGGTTTGTTTTAGCAGCCTGAATGGACCAACACAGACCTCCCTATGGAAATAGAGTCTATTTTCCAAAACTGCTCCTCTGAGTCAGACGGTCCCTGGGTTAATCTACAGCAGTGTAATGAAATAATGTGGATCATAACAGGGTTCAGGATTTTAATAGTTTTGATAAGCCTAAATTGTATGTTAGGATAACCCAGACATAGGGTTGGATGACTCATAAACACAAAAAATATTTTGCAGATAATATTTATTCTGACAGTAGTCTGCCCAGGTGTGCTACTTGATAAGGATACTCATTAATCAATTGCCATGGTCTCAAACTTCATTAATTACTCAGTTGAATATCTACTGTGTAACAGCTGCAAGTCGTAGCTGCTATTAACATTAAAACTGAATACATTTTAATAATTGTGCTCAACAAAAATAGAGAAAATTTCCCTCCTGTCTTCTGTTACATGGTCTAAAGCTATGCAAGGGGGATTATATTATAATATTGTTTGTTATTTTATTTGGAGAATATGATGCGATTTGTTTTATACCCCACATTGTAAAAATAAGCAACTTTAGTAAATAGCAGATATAGCCCAAATTATCACCCAGACATAGCTATGTTGACTGTGTTACAAAGGTGTGCTGTGCTTTTTACTTTAAAAGTCATGGGTATTTAGAAATATGACTGTAGGACTGACTTGTGGTTTGCTAACTTATTTTATCTTTTGTTAAAAATTGGCAGATTTCAGGAAGCAGTCATTAAAACACAATAAATGCAGAATTATTGAATTCAGGGAATTTTTATTGGCATTGCCTGGAAACTCTCAGAGTCCAGTAATGTTACCAAGTCAATTAGCTATGCTTGCCAATTTTCAGAAACCAAGCCCTTCTTTGTGAAATGAGAATTTTTAAAAATTTAAAGCGATACATTTGACAACACTGTAGCATGCAAATAAAATTATGATTTCCCCATGGCTACATAGAATGTTGATATTAACAGCATATATTTCAATGGAAGATTTTTAGCCAATATATATTCTGCTAGGAAACAGTGTGACCTATTTTTGCTGTCCATTATTTTATTATCTCTAACTGTGGGTTTCTAAATGTCAGATCATGGATATGTAACAAGCCACAAGGCAAATATACACATTTGCATGTAAGCCAAACAAAAAGCACATTGTGCACATTTCTTAAAATAATTTAAGCCTTATTTACTGAAAGATAGAGAAGCATTCATTGGTAATTTAATGTACTCATAACAGAATTATCTATAGTATTTTATCCTTACTCAAATACCTGGAGGTCATACTGAATTCCACATTTCTGAACTATTAGAGATTTTCCAGAGTGAAACCTGGCCTGGAAGTGTTATCATTTTGCCTTTTGTTTATTTAAATCAGATCATGGATAGAATTTTTGTATCCTATCTTCTGAAGTTGAGTTCCACCCATGAGGTAACAAGTAATCAAATATTTGAAGCTAATTCAATATGGTCCTGGCAAAAGGGCAGCTCAGTAATCTAATTGGGATTTGTTCACCCTTCCTTCTGTTTGCCAAGTTTGATAGGAAGTAGGAAGAGACGAGGGCTGTTTCAATAAGACCATCATTCTCCATGACCTAGCATCCCCTCCCTGGTTCCCTGATCCTTATACGACTCAGCCTATCTTTCTTTCCCCTTCCTTTCTTTCAAAAGCAAAAGTGGGAGGAAGGGACTCTATCGCAGACCTACTAGGTGGAAGACATTCTGAAATTATTCTTGAACTAAAAATTTAGAAGGAGAAATATTATTAACCATGTTCTGAAGGCAGAAATAGACAAAATGCGTAATTACACGTTTTGTATCAAACAAATGACTTATGATTGTATCTAAAACATTTAGAACAGTAGTCATTAACAATAGCATTTCTATCCCCAATAACATTGCAAACCAAGGATAAAGACCAGGCCCATTTTATTCTCTGGGGCACACATAGTACCTAAAACATGGCAGACCTTCAAGCATTTCTTGGATGGAATGAGAGAATGTGAGAGAACGTATCAGTGCATGAATGAATGAATGAATGAGAGAATGTGAGAGGACGTATCAGTGCGTGAATGAATGAATGAGGGAATGTGAGAGGACGTATCAGTGCATGAATGAATGAATGAGCCCAAAGACATTTGGGGTCATTAGCATTTCTTCAATTCCCCAGTGCCAAACATCACTAGCTATACAAAGCTGAGCAGGACTTAACTCCTATAACTATTGGTTTCTTTTTCTTTTCTTTCTTTTTTTTTTTTTTTTTTTTTTTAGACAGAGTCTCAAGCTGTTGCCCTGGATAGAGTGCTGTGGCGTCACAGATCACAGCAACCTCTAACTCTTGGGCTTCTTGCCTCAGCCTCCCAAGTAGCTGGGACTACAGCCACCTGCCACAACACCCGGCTATTTTTTTTTTTTTTTTGGTTGCAGTTGTCCTCATTGTTGTTTAGCTGGTTTAGGCTGGGTTTGAACCTGCCAACCTCGGTGTATGTGGCTGGCGTCCTACCCACTGAGTGCTGCCAACTATTGGTTTCTTGATTTGCATAATTCAGACAATAGTTAATCTTGCTGCATGAAGTTGTAGGAGGATTGAATGAAATGATCCACGTCCAACGTTTAGCAGTGTGCCTAGCATGTAAGAAGTGTTCACTATATGAGAACCATCTTTATTATTGGGTAAATAACTTATTATGGTAGATGGGAATAACTAGTCAGGACACCACTAAAACTTTGAGAATTTTGGGCAGTGCCTGTGGCTCAAAGGAATAGGGTGCCAGCCTCATATGCCAGAGGTGGCGGGTTCAAACCCAGCCCCAGCCCAAAAAAAAAAAAAAAAAAAAAAAAAAACTTTGAGAATTTTGTGTCCCAAAAGGGTAATGCAGGGTGGCCATAAAGCTCATGTGCAATTTAAATAGCAACTATATTGCAAAAAATGTAACTATAAGCAAAAATATTTCAATTGCACACGAACTTTCTGGCCACCCTGTATAAATGAGAAAAATCGAGCAAAGATTTAAGAGCAACTGATAAAGACCAGAACAGACATGAAACCCAAAACAAAAAACGTCAAAGAATTATTCAGAACATAAGCTAAGGGGAATAAAGTCCTATCTAATGTTGGCAAATTAAATTCAGAAATAGGAAAAGGCATAGGGGAAAAAAACCTTTGGTAACTGAAAAGTATATAAACAAGTGAGTATTGAAGAGGTAAAAATGAGACATTACTGATTTGAATTTCACTGCCTCAGTGACAATAGGATAAATGAGACATTTTCAGTGATGAATTTGAAGATGAAAAATCTATGTCTCCACATTTCCTAATGAAGTAAAAGTCTCAATCATCACGTAAGTATTGTGTGATTTAAAAAGAGACCCGATAAACATGTATATGTTCATACTAATTGGGAGTTTTTAGGGGATCGGTTTTAAACAATGGGAAAACACAATTTTTAAAGAATGAAGTTGGTAAAAATGTGTACATAGTAGGTGTAAGAGATGGATAGAAATGGGTCTTTGTGAAAAATCTGACTGCAAAGTTTTTAATAATGAAATAGATACCCAATATGAAATCTGTGCGGTTTTGACATATGTTAAAACACACATTGCCTTTTTCTATGGTATTCTCTACATGTAAAGTTTAGCTTTTTAAAAATGTGTACTCACATTTGCTGCTGGAAGATGTCACACTGCCTATAGAAATTTCAGCTGTCTGTGAATCTTCTGGGCCTTTCTATTTTTAATTAAAAAATAATTCATGAAAGGTAAGTAACAGTCATCACTTTGTTGGAAAATGTAACATCTGAAGAGTTGTGTTGATTTTTTAGAAGACATTTAATACTCTAGACGTATATTAGAACCTCTAAATTTCAGAGACAACACACGCTGTAGAGCTGAAAATCTGTGGGCACAGGGCATGCTTTCTGTACAATCCACATTTAGATGAAAATAGCAGTCTTAGGTAGCTCGGAATCTTCCAGGAAGAGCTTGAGGCTACCAAGACCATCTGTAATTCAGACTACTAAATTATGCAAGCTTTTATGAAATTGAAAAGCTGTAGCAAAAAATGGTTCTTGACCTAATTTGGCACTTCTCCTGTATTATGGATTGTGGATCGAGGAGTCGTCTAATCTATAAGCAGATGGTATATTCTGGCTGGATAAGAAACCTCTGCAAACCTAACACCTCAGTTCATCCATTGAAGCTTAATATTCTGCTGTAACTGCTTTGCCAGAGAACCTTGGCAATTAGAAACATAGATCCACAGACTTACAAAAACCATCTATAATAGATCAAAAATTTTCTTTTCATCCTTTCATGTGACAGAGAAGTGAGGTTTCAAAATTGGCTTTATATTACATTACGAGTTAAGATTATACGATTTTGTTTCAGAGACTGACTCACACTTCAATTTCTGGGAAGCTACTTTCCCCCTCTATGCCTGAGGTTTCAATTCTACTATTCAAAAGAAAAAATACTTTTTAAAATCTGCCTATTAAACATGTCTGTTTAAAAGCATATTCATATAATTCCATCAACCCAAAGTTGTGGAAACTTTGACACAAATTTAATGTGAAACATAAGCACCATTTTTTTATGTAAAAGAAAGTAAACTTCACACATCAAAATAATAGCCATTATTCAGAAGATGTCATAATAGGCTGCTTTTGGAGAACAATTGCCCAAAAGTAAGGTAGGAACCATTGGATACAGGTCTAGGAGAAAGTTCACAGGCCTCTTCCCTGAAATTGGGTAGATATAGCAACAAAAAACAATGTCATCCCTTTACGTTATTTCAAAAGCCTAGTTATAATAAAAATACCCTAAAGTCCTATGAAAAGATAAAAGTTTCAATATTTGTTCTGGAATGTTTTGTTTTTCATAAAGGTTACATATTGTCACACCGTGTAAAGAATTTAGACCCGAATATCCAAGACTCTTGGGTGATTGGGAGGACAGGAAGTTCTACACTTTTCTCAGAAACAGGGAAACCATCAAACAATTGAAAAGGTTCATCATATGATTTCTGTGTTGCTTTAGGTTGATCTTACAGCTTAAATCCTGAAAGAAATGGTGAATGCATTAGGGAGTTAGAGGGTTCAAATCGTTCAAACTAGGTTAGTGTCTGAGATTTGCTCATATGCATCTTGGGGCTCTGGATCCGTCATTCTAACAGAAGGAATAAAGTCAGACTTAACATGATTTTAAAACTAATCTCAGCCTAAAGTTATCTTCTCTCAAACCACATTTAGAATATCTAAGCGATAAATACAATAAGGTTCCTAAAATGGTATTTTAAAGGAAAGTTTTTGTTCATGTCTCTCAGTGAACATGAGATATGCAAAGTTCTGTTATATTTTGCTGTGCTAATGTCTCAGGGATAGCCTAATTCACATCTCTATTGAGTTAGAGATCTACCTTTGAACTATAAAACCCCTACTCCAAGGCCATAGTTACAGGAGGCAACTTTCTAATGATTATATATTACTTTCACGTTTGTCCTATCTCTGTATTTGTTATTTTAATAATTAGGATGGGAATACTGTTTTAAACCTGATTGGAAGTTTTTGAGAATTAACATGGGAGATTTTGTTGTGGAAAGTTTAGAAGACGCTCATTAGGAAACAGCTCATTGGGCATAATCAGTTCTATGATTATGACATCATCAAACTTCACTATGAGATGAATATCCAAGTTCTAGGTGCATTAACTCAATTCCACTCTGCATTTATTTATATCCACCAGGCCATGACTAAGGATCACTTAGAATGGAAAATCTAAAGGTCCACTGGTTTATAAAAACATATCACTAAAATGATTGAGGATGTGTATCAATTTGATCCCATAGGTATATCAACGTGGTACCAACAGTAATGATTTGAATCTGCAGAGATGGCTTTCTGCTTGTTACAACACCTTTCACATGATTGGCGAAGTTTCCCAAACAGTATTGCTCATGGTCAAGAACAGAAAAATCAGGAGTTTGGATTCTATTTGTTTATCCTACTGATTTTTGATCTGTTCATTAAAGAATAAAAAAAAGAAGGTGATCAAATCAGCAGAAATGCTTCAGACCCGTAACCTACCAACTGGATAGTTGAAGAAGATTTGCCTCTGCCTGCCTGGTCACTTAGTTCAGAGGTGAGTTCAAGGTGGTGGGAATGCCTCATGTGCCCATTAACCAGTGACAGGCCCTGCTGGGTGAGGATGGTTTAAAATTAGTGCAGTCTTTGCCAATCCCACAGTTCCAGCGAACACGTTGCTTATTGGCCAAAGTGATGGGTGGCACAAAAAGAACTTGGAAAAATATCAATATGATAAATATTTGCTCAAATGCCTCATCTTAGAGAGGCTTAGCCCTGCTCCCAAACATCATGCATATTCAGAACATTTGAAGAATGTACAGTCATGATTAAAAGAGGCTTAAATGGTGGCAGTTTTTGTACTGTCTTTTTTATTTACTAAAATTATACAAAATTTAAATTTAAATATGTATAAAAATTAATTTTAATTTAAATATTTATACAAAATTAAATTTAATCTAAATATTTATGCAAATTAAATTGAATCGAAATATGCAAAATCAAATTTAATCTAAATATTTGTGCAAAAATAAATTTAAATATTTGTGCAAAATTAAATTCAATCAAAATATTTATGCAAAATTAAATTCAATCTACATATAGAATTAAATTTAAATATTTATGCAAAATTAGATTTAATGCAAATATTTATACAAAATTAAATTTTCAGTTCTTTTCAAAGGAGATACCAAAATGATAATCAAAACTGTATTATACCCTGTCCCTACTAAAATATCTCCAGAAATGTATCTGTCAGTTAATGCACTTGTCCATTTTAAAGAATTTGCATTCCTTTTATTTCATGCCATATCATACATCTATATATTCTTAAACGCATTTTGAGTTCCCTGACAAGCCCAGGGAAAATCTGAATAAACTCTACATTTTTTGGATGTTTGGGATTTATTTTATTCATATTTCCACCCATTTAAATTTCTAACTACTGTTTTATGTGTATAGATCAATATGTTGGTTTTGTAATTTAGTTTTCCCACTCCAGAAATTCTAATCCATCGTGTATAAATGGCAATCTTTTATTGTTCTTTTATGCTTCTTGAGGTTAGAATTCCTTTTGTGGGAGTTAATTTCCTAAACTTTTAGGATAAATGCCATAATGGAAGCTGGCATTCCTAATTTACAATAGCACCCTACTCTGAACCCTAGACCAAAGAAAACCCCTACTTTATGAAAACAGGAAAATTTTCATATATATTTAAAATCTTAACATTTATTTATTATCAAAATGTTTCAAACGGGTAGAGTGCTGTGGCATCATAGCTCACAGCAACCTCAGCCTCCCAGGTAGATGAGATAACAGGCACCCACAACAATACCTGGCTAGTTTTTTAATTTTTTAGTAGAGACAGGGGTGTCTCATTCTTGTTCAGGCTGGTCTTGAACTCCTGAGCTCAAGCCATCCACCTGCCTCGGCCTCCCAGAGTGCTGGGATTATAGGCGTGAGCCACCGTGCCTGGCCCCAGAGCTGATATTTTAAAAGGCTACCAAGGTTTGTTTTGGCACAGACACATATCTAATCTACCTTGCCAGTTGTTATATGAGCAGATAAAGAGCCAGACATACATAGAAAACTAAAGAACTGCTGAGCCTCATGACTTTGTAAAGAAAAACTGCTTGATTTTGATCTCCTGGAGTTCTTTGTAAGCATTTACCTTTCTAACTCTCCTACCAGACAGGCAATCAGTTTTTCTTATATAATACTGTATAAGAACAAAGGAAAAATAATCCACAAATGAACCACGTTGCTTTTTACATTTTATCATATACATAGAAATGTATCATAATCACAATGAAAATAAACTATTCAAGCTGAAAAAATGTTAGACACAAATCTCATTCCTGAACTTCTTGTTTTTGTCATTACAAATTTCCTTAAGATAAAAAATGACAGGTGATTCTGTGAATGTTCCAAGTTTTTGTCTGCTTGTCTATTTGTTTTTGGTTAGCAAACATCCAAAAGACTGATTAATACCTAGGACACTGGGTCCCTTCATTCCTCAGACATGAAATAGTCTCCAGTTTCTAAACCAACCATGAAGGTTAATTAGAAGGTTGTAACAAATGTATTAACTGCCCAGCAACAGATGTTTAAAGAAATGAACGACTACACTTATGATGAACCTGCCAGTTAGAGTGATCTGTGCACTCTTGAAATCAGAGCTCCGTCCATAACATAGACAACTTCGTGAAGACATTATTAGCTTTGAACAAATACTTTTGAAATAAAAAGTGACTATTACAAAATCCTAAAACAGAATAAAACTTAAAATATACCTTGTCATTTGGTGATACAAGAAGAACAAAACATTTTTCCAACAAGAAAAATCCATGGATGCCTCCGATTAATGCCAACAGTTTCCAGATATGACCTTTGCTTTCATGGAAATGTTCAAATTCTGGGGCTTCCTGCTTATGTAATCCAAGAACCTTTCAAAAAATGAAAGAAAAAAAAAAAAAAGAAGGAATAACATTTGATGACTTAAATGTCAAAGAATAGGTATAGCATTGCGTATATTTAACTTTCATTTTGGGGATTCTCATGACAATTGAAATCACTCAAAGCCAAGTTTGTTTTAGGTATGTGAATACTTCTACTGTAAGGTTAAATCAGGATCAAACAAAGTGTGTACAATAGAAAAAAAAAAAAGAGCTTTGAATAGCTTATGCTAATGAATACAGTAAAGTCTAAGCTTTATTTCAACAAGTGGCCTAGATTTTTATCCCTTCTCAGTCCTTTGGACAAATTTGTTTACCAGGAGTTCAATGTATATCTGTTTACACAGCAAAGTTTCATAAGCTATTAATGTATTTTGAATCCAGAATACCTATAAAGATATATTTTATCTGGGGTTTATTTTCCCCAGGCCTCATTGCAATTAAATTAAATTACAATAAATATTTAGATAAATAAGAAATCCATCTGGAAGACTTGTTCCCTTGAGTGCAGACTAGGATATATAACCAGCAATATTTTCAGTTCTCTGAAAAGGACACAAGAAATACACTAGAAATTTTTCTATAGTTGGCTCATCTCATTGCTAGTTCATCCTGTTGGTTGACCTCATGATTTCTTGTGAGCTAGTAAATCACTAATCGTATTTCCTCTTGAAGAGAAGACAATTTGTGAAATGGCTCAGTGGTGTCTAGATTTAGGATGTGGCTATCAAATTAAAAAAATAAACAAGGAAGAAATTGCACATGTATGGATTACATGCACATATGTTCACATACATGTATGTAGGCATTTACGTGTGCATATACTTACGAGGGCTGCCACTTAAGTTTACAAACTCACCCTGGAAAACATGCTATGTACCTCACTGCCGAATATCACTATGGTCACCTTTGAGGCACTGCCCTGGGGAAGCTATGCACTGATGCCAGCCCATAGTCCACCCTTCAAAACAATTTTGGAACTGTTTTCTAGAATGTCTTTCAGTAAGGACGTTAAAGGATGCTACCTAAAACTTGTAATTACCATTAATTCACAAAATAGACAGCACTGTAATATCACAAGAGAAAAACCCACAGCCTCAGAGTAAAATCTAAATCTTTAAGTTGAATTAATTTAGCTGACTACAAAAGGAAATCAAGAAAATGTTCTTATTTTTGTGCAGACCTTCGAAAACCTGCCATGGGTCACCGAGTGATCCTGCTTGCTCCGCCACATCTACTACGGCTTTCTTTTTTTGCCTTTATTTCTTTTCTCAAGTAAACAAAACAAAACAAAAACTCCTGCCTTCTAAATTTCACAAAACTGAGCCAGTCTTTTAAGTCCTCCTCTGTAACGCGCTCTGCTCACATCCCAGTCCACCCTCCTGCCCTTGGTGTGCGGTCCTCCATCTAGGGAGACTCAGGCATCCTTGGGAGTCCTTTGCTGTTTCCCAGGATCCTGGGCAGTAAACAATTCTGCAACCACTGCCGTGACCTAGAAAAAAGGCCTCGGCCCCCGCCTCAAGCCCATAATAGGCCCTGAAATATTTCTAGAAAATTAGATTACCAGGGAAATTAAGACTAATAGTGGTTTGTTTCATGTCTCCAGTGCTCACTTTGCGATTTTTCAGATCATGGAATAATTACCAAGGCTCTAATCAACCAGAGTGACCCTGTAGGAAACCGCCAGAGGCTTGTGGAAAATTTTAACATCTCAGGCTTTGGGCAGGGGGCACAGTGATCACTGGGGTCCACAGTTCTCACCCCCAGTGACAGATTTCAGAGGGAACTGACAACCTGGTCTGTAGAACCGATGAGGTTCAGCAGGACAGCTGAAGAGACCCTTTGCAATTCAGGTCTTAGTTTTTTATTTCTGAGAAATAAAGAGGCTCACAAGACTTCAACAGAGGGCCAGCATCCTGAAGCGTTCACGTTTCTTTCTACATTATTCAGGCAAGAAAAAAGATTCCATTTTGATGGCTCAGACTTCGAAGAGCCATTAAGGTGGTGCTACTACAGAGGAGGGCAGAGTCAAGGGTAGGAAGTATAATGAGGCACGCGGAGACTAGCAACCCCAGGAAACTATGGCCACCCTAAGGGATGAACGGGGAGAGAAAAGAAATCATGGGGCCAAACCTCAGCAATTTCTAGAGCAGACACGAGAGCTAGGAAGAAACGTCACTGCCTCTGTCTCTTCCTACCCTGGGTTTCCCTAGTGCCTCCTATCAGCTGGACCCTAACAAAATCCTCCATGCAAGGGAGGTGAGGAGAAGTAAGCTTCTGGAGAAGAGAGAGCAGATGGAGCTGATGTGGGGTGGGGGAGGTGATCGGAGAAAAACCAACAATGCCTCACAGCCTGTTCCCTTTTTTATTTATAGATAATTAGCATATGCTTCCTCAATCTTTCTTAATAGGAATCTAGATCTGATCCCTTTTTCTGTATTTCAAAAATAAGAATGCCACGCGGTGAACCTAATGTTTGGTCGTCTCTTCTCTCCAACAGGTACAGAGAGGCTCTGGGGAAATAAGGTTTCTTGCCATGGAAAACACTGACCGCTGTGTGTGCTCATTAAAGTCGATGTAAAATTTCACATACGTATCCCCAGTGGTAAAATGTAGAGAGAAATTAGACACGTCCCACCTGAAACGTTGAAGAGCTGATTACCTGCGGGATAAGGTGCAGCAGAGCGTCTCCAGACAGTGTTCCCACAGCCAACCCCACGAACAGCTGTAAAATGAGCTTGTAGTTCTCCTCACAGCTGTGGAAAAGGACCAGTGCTGTCCCCAGCATGGAGCCCAGAGTGAGCACAGTCACAGCCACCGTGCTGTAGCCATATTCTAAGCCAAAGGAGATCACAAAAATGGTCAGCGATTCACAGATGCCCTCTGTTCAAGCTTCAGCTGCTGCAAATGCCAGAAGAATCTTTCTCTTGGTAATATCTAACAGGGATATGGAAGTTTTAAATAGGTGTTTTATATATATGGGATAAAAAGGTTTCAATTTTTAAAAGGAAGAATGAATAGACTCACAATGGTCCAAATGTCTATGTCTCCCCAATATCCATATGTTGAAATCTAAGTTCCGATGTGATGGGATTAGGAGGTGGGGTGTTTGCAAAGTGATTAGGTCATAAGGGTCCCCCTTCCACCTTGAATGGGACTAGTGTCCTTCTAACAGGCCTGAAGAGACCAGAGTTACTCCCTTCCACCAGGAGAGGACACAGCCAGAAAGCACCAGCCCAAGAGCCAGGAGGTGGACCCTCACCAGATGCCGAATCTGCCAGTGCCTTATTCTCGAACTTCCCAGCCTCTAGAATTGTGAGAAATAAATGTCTGTAGCTTATAAGTTGCCAGTTTACCGTCTTGGGTTGTAGTAAGGATTAAGACAAGACATTCACCAAATAACCCTATTGCTTTGAAGTACCCTGACTACCCCTTACTAAAAATCACTGTGGCAAGCAAGGACTAAGCTCCCCTCCCACCCCCAAAGAAACTAGAGTAGAACCTCTGTAAATTGACCATCCAAGGGACTATAACAACCTGGTCAACATACAGAGGGGGTCAACATAAGGAACAAGGCCTCCTGTACTGATAAGCACGTGCAGTGCATGTCCAGTCTATGAAATTAGGTCCACGTAAGGAGGTGGTCAGTGTAGGGAGGTGGCCAACGATGGAGGTTCTATTGTAAATTCTCTCACTTGAAACTCCAACATCCATGAACAGTCACTAGTAACTATCTCCATTAATCACACTGAAAACCTCTCAAAGGCAAGGAACAGTGTTACAGGGGAAGAACAAAGTGTGGCACCATTGCAGACCTATGTTTGTGTACAAAACAAGTACACACTTTGGAAGAACTTCCTTCCACTCTCGAAGCTCTCAAAGTTATCTGGAATATCCAAGGGCTTATTATCCTCAATGACTAAAGTGAGTGATTGTATTGATGAAATCTGATCAAAGGACATGTAGCAGCTAGTAGTATAAACAGTCCACATTTTAGATGCTTGTGATCATTTTTATAATCCTTAAAACTTATGTTGCGTTTCTAGGCTTCCAGGATTTTTTAACATCCCAAAGTAGAAGTTTTAAGATTATTGAAACAAAAACAAATACATTTGAAGGAACAGAAATGAAGGAGAAGGAAAAGAAAGAAAAAAGATAAAAATGACTTTCAGAGTCAAGTATAAATGATATGGGGTTAAAAAGTTACTCACATCATCATTTTCATTTAATTGCAGATATTCAAAGCAAACGATTCCTTCCCCCACACTTATTTAGAAATTACTGACAAGTCATGGCAAACGTTTATAAACAGTGAGGAAAAGTAATTGTGCAATTATAATTTTCTTTAGTGATTATATAATTTAAATCAAACCATTTCATTATTTTTTTTAATTATTATTGTTGGGGATTCATTGAGGGTACAATAAACCAGGTTACACTGATTGCATTTGTTAGGTAAAGTCCCTCTTGCAATCATGTCTTGCGCCCAAAAGGTGTGGCACACACCCACGGGGGGGGGGCGGGGGGGCGGCGGGGGGGGGGGGGGGGGGGGGCGGGGTCGGGGGGGCGGGGGGCGGGGGTGGGGGGGGGGGGGTGGGGGGGGGTGACGCCAGACAAAAACATAAAAAACAAAGACTGGCCAGAGCGTTTCTGCTTTAGGAAATATAATTTTTTTCTCCTATTTTTATCAGCAACCTCGAGACGATGAATAGAGAAAAAGAGCAATTGTAT